>LPNX011197632.1:0-32023 GCA_001517045.1 Pseudotsuga menziesii
ATCATTGACATCGCCATCATCCTCATCCACATCCTCATCATCATCATTGCCATCATCCTCATCCTCATCATTGACATCGCCATCATCCTCATCCTCATCCTCATCATTGACATCGCATCATCCTCATCCTCATCATCATCATTGCCATCATCCTCATCCTCATCATTGACATCGCCATCATCCTCATCCTCATCATCATCATTGACATCGCCATCATACATTATATGTTAAATATATGTGAAGGGATAGTAATAGGTGGGTGGGACTCACATTTCATTACCCACTAATATGGTGTCCTACCAAGAGTTATAAAGCATCTTTTCTTGGAAGAAACATTGAATAAATGACATAGTGGATACAAGTTCATAGAATATTGAGATTCTATAATGAAAGTGACTTGGACACCCTACATACAATTAGTCAACCATTCACCTGGGTATTTCAGAACAAGAAATAAATGGCATTAGGTTCAATAATCCATAGTTTTGGTCAAGGGAGTGAAGGGGCTGTTTTTTTGAAACAATTTGTTTCCCAAATTATCTCCTTCCCAGTGTATCTTGGCCTTATTGAGTTGTAGTTTTACCCTATATAACCAAACCTTCCCTCATTTTTCTTTGCACTAGTTATAAGGTATGTTGGATTGTATTTTCAAAAATTTCTTATTCATGCGATTGATTTAGTAATTGGCTTTTAATTTCTTATTCATGAGATTGAAAATTCAAGTAACTAGAATCACTGCATTCATATACAAAATATTCCTCCCCTATTTGATGGCTTGACAGTATAATTACATTGATATGCTTTAACTAGACAATAATATACTCTTAATAATAGGGTTTTATTGTTATTTTTGTTTTATTGTATATAATATGTTACTTTGTTTTTATTGTATATAATATGTTTTTTTGGTTTCTTAAAAATAGGGTTTTATTGTTATTTTGGTTTTATTATATATAATATGTTACTTTGTTTTTATTGTATATAATATGTTTTTCATTTTTCATTCCCTCCCACACTCGTACAGTCTGTTATTCAGTATTCATTCCCTTCCTTCCCTCCCGCACCTGTACGAAGTTGGAGCAAGGGTTTGAAGCACAGTCTGCAATTGTTGATCACCTGCATGCTCAATGCCTGAAGTTGGAGCAAGGGTTTGAAGCACAGTTTGCAATTGATCACCTGAGCAGCTACAGGTCGCGGAATCGCTGGTGGAGGAAGAGGATTTGGGGTAAGTTCGATTCATAACCTATAAACTCTGGTTGGTAATGAGAATCTCTTTCTTCTTAGTTCAGTTTTTAAACCCCCCCAAAAAAATGAATACTTACAACCACCATGAGACTGGATTCCTTGATTTCTATGCCAGAAAAGAAATTAGCACTAGGGATTATCTGGAGAATTGGAAATGGAGTGATTACTTCTCCCTCCTCCTTTATATTGCAACCCTCCCCTTATTCTGTTAGCAATGGTGCATAAAGCTCAAAGCTTCAAGATATGGGAGGGAGAGAACCAGTAAAACAAAATTGGGAAAGTCACAAAGAAGGAATAACTAAACCAGAACGAACCAATATACAGCTATCCCCTTACTTTTTATCTTTAAGCTTTTAACAACTCCTGGCTGCATGGTTAGCTCGGATCTACCTACCGATGAATGAAAATTCAGTATCCTTCTTTTCTTCTTATGATCATAAATATACTATCCAAATTCTACCACGCAATTATGGTGTCTCTTACTATATTATTATATCAATCCTTCCTTCGATCAAGAAAGAATCCATTGACCATTGGATAACATGTCTGGCGAAAGCCAGTAATAATAAAAGGATCCATACAGTAGCCCTTACAGGTGAGGCATGTAACGTATTATAACCTCATGCTATTGACGCGGCTCTAGGGGGAGAAATGTTTGAGCAATAGCGAGTTGAATTGAAGAGAACTAGGTCGACCCAATATTTTTATACCAACTAAAGAGAAGATACCTCCCTTACTTTATATCTAACCCACCCAGATTGATACCATTTTCCTCCATTCCAGATAGGTTATAGAGCGACTAACTCGTTAGGGGGAATGGCATCTAGCTTCCCAATCTGTGCACCAATACCCTTTGCTGAAGGCCATACTAAAGATTCGAAAGCATAACTCTTTCTCTTCTCTGGGGGACTTACACAAATGGGGGCAAGAATGGCATAAAACAAGCCCAGATCAACTCTACCTGATCCACTCCCGTCCAATACAGTTAACACCCTTTCATTCACTGCCTTGACAGCTCCTTGGAATGTCTCTGGCTTGAGAAAATTGAGCAATCTTCGTAAAATTTGTTCAAGTGCTGCCTTCTTCCAAGCTTGCACTACCAGGTCCCATCTACACCTGAGCTTCAGAACCTCCTTGCTGATCTGCTCTTCTAATCATCGAACCAATCCCTTTAGGCCTCTTCTGGAGATGCTTCAAATGGGTAATGGCATCATATAATTCCACCCTATTTGTCATCTTGAAAGCCTCTTTTAAAGCTTTCTTAGCTTTCTTCCTTGAATGCCACAGGTACCTTCCCTTCACTGTAGCAAATTGAACATAGGATAAAACGAGAATTCACCTCTTTGAATCTTGGTCCTATAATTGGATAGGAGCAAGCTGCATAGGTTAGCCGACCATGACGTACCCTGTCACCTGCCTCAAGCTTCACTATGGTGTTCATGATGCCAAAGCCCCAGTCTGGATCATCAAACATTTCCAAAAACTCGGGAAATGAGATACTTGCAGTATCATCCTCACCATGAACTTCCATCATGTCACTCACTCCTTCTGATGGAAGATAGAGAGATAACCCACTTGAAGAAGTATTTGCAATATTTTATCCCAATTTTGTTTGAGCACTGAATTGAATATTTCACAAGCAGATTGAGCACCATGTGATTTGAAGGATGCCAACATTTAAAAGCACATATTCGGAAAATGAAAATAGATGCATGCCAACATATAAAAGCACATATTTGAAAAATGCAAATAGATGCAACCTCTCATTATAGTCAACCTGAACAAAACATGGCAATTTCCTCTATTGATATGCAGTATGCACACAAGAGATAATATTAGAGGAAATTTCAACTCAAAATGGGCCTTTTAACTTTTATTGAAATTCCATGTCATCATGTGTTAGCCAATGAAATTGCTTTAAATTTGAAATACCGTATAGGTCTTAAACACTTTTTTAATATAAATTTGGGGATAGGTATCACAAAAAAACTACTTTTTTTGTTTGTATTTTTGACATATCTCCCCGTGTTTTTACCCAAATTTCGATCAGGAGAGCTCGTTGGATGCGGAATTAAATTCCACATCCAACGAGTACCCATTTGGCATACTTTTCACAGGACCTGCTACCCCCAAAAAAAAAATACCTGAAAAAATGTAATGATGATGTCATCATTACGTTTTTCAGGTATTTCTTGTTTTTGGGGTAGCGGGGCCCATCAAAAGTATGCTGAATGGATACTCGTTGGATGCAGAATTTAATTCTGCATCCAACGAGCTCTCCCGATCGAAATTTGAGTAAAAACACAGGGAGATATGTCAAAAATACAAACAAAAAAGTAGTTTTTTTCTTTTCTTCCTCCAAAATTAATAAATATTATTTTATTATTTTAACTTTTATTTTATTAGTTCATTTTAGGAGGCCCATTTTGAGTTGAAATTTCCTCTAATGCGGTCCACCATGTTGAGGTTATAATACGTTCCAGAATAGTATTATAACCTCATGAGTTTGTCCATAATAAGTTCCAGATTGATAAGCACTTTAGTTTTGAATTCTCCATCATTTTACCATGAATCAATGATGCTCTCAATTCCAATGTCAACCCCAATTGGTACAAGGCACTGTACATTTCCTACTTAAACCAGTTCTCAGCCTCATCTCTCTCTCCAATGTGGGTCCTAATTTGTTTGATGGTATCAGGTATACACTCATTTGACAATATTTTTTTAAAGCACCTAATCAAGGCCACGGGTATCAATTCAGATCCACCCTGTTTAATTTCTCACTGAAAAAGGCCACAGGTTTACCGTCTTGGCGTAATACTCCTCCAATAACTACCCATAAAGCATCACACTCAACTATAAAGAGTTTCTCAAAGTCTGGCATGGTAAGAGTTGGTGCTTCCATAACCCTCCTTTCGAGTTATTCAAAACTCACAGCAGCTGCCTTTGTCCAAGTAAAGACATTCCCTCTTGTGCAATCAGTCAAGGGTGCACTTACACCACCAAAATTTCTAATGATTCTCTTATAAAAGTTCACCAACCCATGGAATGCGCCATCTCTTGGGTAAGTTCCCCGTGTATTGGTTTCAGTTCAAAATTACTGTTTTTAATTACTTTTTGTTGCAGTCAGCTGATCGGGGCAAGTCCTTAATGGATCCTGAGAGGCCGACACCCCCCTACAGGTGATAGGTATATATACCACATTTTTACTTACCTGCTTCTTTAGAATTAAGTACATTTGTTTAATTATGATATCAACGTGGTCAATATTTAAATATGTTTTTAAATAAGATTTTCCTCGTGTATTGGTTTAAGTTCGAATTTAATGTTTTTAATTACTTTGTTGCAGTCAGCTGATTGGGGCATGTCCCCAGTGGAGCCTGGGAGGCCGACACCCCCCTACAGGAAACAGGTATATATACCACATTTTTACTTACCTGCTTCTTTACAAAGTACATTTGTTTAATTATGATATCAACGTGGTCAATATTTAAATATGTTTTTAAATAAGATTTTCCCCGTGTATTGGTTTAAGTTTGAAATTAATGTTTTTAATTACTTTGTTGTAGTCAGCTGATCAGGGCAAGTTCCCAATGGAGCCTGGGAGGGTGACACCCCCATACAGGCAACAGGTATATATACCACATTTTTCCTTACCTGCTTCTTTAGAAAGTACATTTGTTTAATTATGATATCAACGTGGACAATATTTTGTTTGTAGGCTGAGGGTCGAGGCAAGAGGTCCATGACAGGTGGTATGTCGACAGATGTTGGCACGCCACACTCATCGGGTCATGACCGGGTATATAGCACGTTGTGAATTTCAGAAACTATATTTATACATATTTATGTTATCTAATTATATTAATGATTTCAAATTGATATTAATGTTTTCTATTTTTATGTCGGATGATACTTATATATAGACGGATCCGAAGGATATGGATTTGGGGCACATTCTTGACGATGTTGACCTCAATAATTCAAATAACATCTGAGATGCAGTTAAAAAAGCAAAAACAAAATTAAATCAGGAGGTCGTCAATTTGCTTATATCGGATCCACAAATGACGCAGGATGATACTCAAGCAAAGATAGATCGTTTGTTGCTTAAAGTAAAGCGCTTGGATGTAAGTTGCAAACTCTTTAATTATAAGTCTATTCAAATGCAATTTTTTTTCCTATTCGTATACGAGTAACTAAATTATTATTTGTTTCCACAGGAATATTTTTTCCCGGGTGAGAGGCATGCTGATACCATTGAGCATGACACCCCCATCGCCATTGATCATGTATCGTTGCCATCTGGCCAGCCGGCAACACAAAATGAGACACCCCAGATGGAACATGAGAGTGTTGGGAAGGATTAGGGGCCGGTACATGGAGAAGAGCATGACTTTGATGTTGCCGTCCCAACATTTCCTGGATCTTTCCATGTCACTAGCACGGGAACATTTGAGACTACTTTTTTGGTGGACGAAGATCTCATTCCCTACAAGATGGAGAAGATTCCAGGTACTATTGACAAAATGTTTTAACTATATATTATAATTTTATTGGAATGTAATTATGCATCATTCTTTTTACACTAATTAACACATACTCGTTTTTGTAGGAAATGATGTATTTTATAAACATCCTTATGATTGGTCTTTAGAGCTATTTGGGCCCACTATCCGCACATGGTGGAATTAGCAGAGTAAAGTTTTGAAAGATGAGCTTATTGCTCGCTTGGTTGGGTTGTTTGGTGCCAAAACCTTCAACCAAAAAAAGGTTCTCGAAAAAGCTGGCCAACATTTACATTATGTACAGGAGGGATATCGGAACAACTTAGCAATTAATCCAAAGTATGAGCGCCCTTCAATGATTCCAACAAGGGAGTGGAAAGGCTTGCTGGATGATGCAAAGGAGAAAGCTGCAAAAATAGTGGGCAAGCCAGTACCCGAGTCAGCTAAAAGGTATGCAATACTTTCGGCAATGCAATTATATGTTTATTACACTTTATTTTCCATTTTTTTGCAATGTTTAACGTATTTAAAATTACTTTTATAGGCTACAAGATACGTCGATGGCCACCCGAGCAAGAATAGAAAAACATGGGAAACACAAGCTTGGCCCTGGTGGATATTCCAACCTGCAAGCACGAATTGTAAGTATGATCAATAATTATTTTATTGTATAGAAATTATAGATTGCGTTTAAAATTGTTTCATGATGATATAACAACAACAATGATGATCTAATTGAAAATTACAGGCTCAAAGATTCCATGATTTTCCAACGAAGGAAGACATGAGGATCAGCTACCAACACGGGTTTTTAGGTGTTGTTGAACATCGAAGAAGCAACTGTGGTAGCCAAGCAAGCAGTTGTGAACGGGTAACTACAATAAACAAATTCTATTTAAGATTGTTTCATTGTGTTTTATATTCATTAATAAACTAGTACATAAAATATTGAGTCTCTTTGTGTTAAGCTGCACAACGAAAGTAGAGAAAATGTGGAGGATGGAGGAGAAAGAGATATTGGAGTTCATGTTGATCGAAATCCAGGTAATAAATATTCCTGTGTTAAAAAAAAACTAGTATGGATTAAAGTCTCAAATATTAAATTTAAAATGCTATATTGTTGTAAGTGTTGATGTTTTAATGCAGAGGGTCTTCATGTGCAACTTGAGGCAGCATCAGAAGATCAAACGCATGAAATTCATGTCACCCATGAGTTGCCAGGTACAAAGCACCGCTCTAATGTTTTTTTCTTAATGAATGACTTACAATTATAATAATAAAAAGACGTCAAGTAATTAATATTTCTTCATTTTTCCAGTACATCTTGGCACCTTACATCAGCCACATACACGTCGTGAGCACACGACCCGTCGACAAACACGATCACAGATAGCTACAAAGGGCATAGGAAACAAAACAAAATTGGTAGAAGAGGATGTCACACTTAGAGAATATGTCGAGAGAAAAAAGCGCCAAAAAAATTAGTGATTGTAACAAGTACACTATTACATTATTTTTTTATGCATTGTCCTTGGTTATTATTTTTGATATTATGGAGTAATGTCTTCAACTATTTAATTTTTTCTATGTATGAATGAATGAATGAGTTAATTAATGAATGCTATAAACTAATTAATGATCGAATGCATGTAATTCCTTTAAGACAAGAAACTCATGATGTTCGCACAAAATATCATTTATTTCCAAGCACGTGCATTGGGTATGGGGAATCGAGAGTGATGTGAGGGGGGGGAGGGGCCATATGAGCTTCCACCTTCACTTGGTTGGCCCTATTTAGTAGAGAATATTCAACTATTCTTGAAACAGAGAGGAGCTCAATAAGGTAAAATGCATGCATTATTACAATGTTTCTTTCTTACGACCAGATACGTTGTTTCTTTCTTCCAGCTAACTATAGACATGCATTTTCTTTATACTGCAGAGTGAGAATCTTGATGGGCTGGAGATTTTTGGTTTGGAAGATATTCAAAGTCTACATGTTGAGGCATTGACCAAGCTTTTCCAAGCTAAGGTATTTGTATCCAGTTAAGATTAAGTTAAGATTAAGATTAAGATTAAGGTTAAGGTTAAGATTAAGATTATTTGTATGCAAATTGTTGTGTATGTTTAATAGATTCGTATTTTTACCATGCAATGTGGCCAAAATGTTAGTTGTATAAATGCATTGATGTTTAAAATGTGTATTGTTCTTCACAAAACATAAAGGAATCTGTCTTCGCATGAGAAGGTTCCACCTCGAATGCAGGTTTTGCATTTCATATGTTTAACAAAAGATTTTGGAAAGTGACTTGATAAGCATTGCTACCTTGTTGAAAAATAGCCTCCAACATGACAATACTATCAAATATTCATGGGTGACAAAGTTGGTCAACAAAGTTGGTCAACATGCCAATCCAGCCAATGAAAAGGTGAACAACTGGTCAATCATACCAATTCAGAATTAAAATATCCTAAACATGTTTGTGCCCTTCGTAGGGTTTCTATAGTGTATCCACTGAAAGGAATATTTCAGAATAGATAGGATATGTTGTCAGACCAACACATCAAAAATATACTTTGGAGTTACTGAGAAACCAGAATCTTGAGGCCATGATGGAATTCTAGTTAGAACGAGAATCTTGAGGCCCAAAAAAACATGTACAATTTTCGCAACTATGAATTAGGGAACACCCATATAAATATGGGGGTAACATGAACCATGCACCATACACCAAGTTGGTAAACATGCCAATCCATCCAATGAAAAGGTGAACAACTGGTCAATCATACCAGTTCAGAAGTAAAATATCCTAAACATGTTTGTGCCCTTCGTAGGGTTTCTACAGTTTATCCACTGAAAGGAATATTTCAGAATAGATAGGATATGCTGTCAGACCAACACACCACAAATACACTTTGGAGTTACTGAGAAACCAGAATCTTGAGGCCATGATGGAATTCTAGTTAGAACGAGAATCTTGAGGCCATGATGGAATTCTAGTTAGAACAAGAATCTTGAGGCCCAAAAAAACACCTAGAATTTTCGCACCTATGAATTAGGGAACACCCATATAAATATGGGGGTAACATGCACCATGCACCAAGTTGCAAAAACAACCCCTTACCCATCTGTCATACAAGATACCCTCTTATAGCTGCCATGTGCTTGCAAAAATTTCTACTGCAATCTCCAATTGCAAAGGATGGGCCACCTCAATTCCCATAGGACATATCTGAAACACCATCCCCCTCCATTCTTTCATCAAGTGAAAGCTGTGGCTGTAGCATTCATAAAAGAGCACTGACACATTCTTCATTAAGTTGGTGACAGGCTTCTTTGTAAATAGAAGAATGCCAATCTGGAGAAAAAATGCACTCTTTAATAAAACTAAGCACTTCAACATCTCCTTGTGCTTCAACTTTAAAACTAATACACAACAGCGCTGCTGCTGAGGTGACAGTGCATACTTGCTTTAAAAATCTTGATTGAATTCCATTGGATTAAGAGCCAGAGTGGGACCTAAAGTGTACTGTGGATGCCCTGGGATAGTTTTCACTTCCAGAAAGACTAATTCCAACCACAGAGAAATAATTTAGTTCTAGAATTCATTTGTACCAATCATCTAGTCTAGGAGGTTTACACTTTCTCATCCCACTTTGCAGCCTGTCAAATCTACCTTTATTGTTCTCCAATGGGATGTGAAGGTGGATCAACTGACGCTTTGGAGGAGCTGGAAGCTTTGGTAATAATGTTTGCACATTTCTTGCAGCATCAAGTGCAGCTTCAAGAGGATCATCCTTCCTAGCAGACACCAACTCCTTTAAGAGCAAATCATCACCAGATTTGCAGACAGTTGATGGTTTATGCACCCTGGATATTCTAGCTATATTTTCAGCATCATATTTTTCGTCCCCAATGCCATGTGACTCTAAACTAGTTCCAAAATTTGCTACATCCCCAGTTCTATTTAAAATCTTGCTTTTGTTAAAATATTTCAAGCTTTCTTGTATTTTCTGGCTAGAAACATGTTTTTCATCACCAACAGTAGGTAAAGACGATGAATTATATAAAAATGATACTAGGGGAGTGCTGACAGGAACATTAAAAATCAGGTCAGGAGGTTGTGGAACTATACTGCCTCTGTTATCAAACGGTTTGTGTGTAAATGGAGGCTCGTTTATACCAGAGTTACTAGACCCCGTAGTAGTATCTATAGTACAGATATTATTATAGCTTGTACCCAAAGAAAAATCATGTCTACTATTACTATAACTCTTATGATTTGAGAGAGAATTGTGAGATTTTTTATCAGCTTGTATAGTCTTTTCAATTTCACAATATCGTGGCTTCTGAAATCCACCTTTTGCACATGAATGTGATTGTGAAGGAGCAAAAATCTCTCTGTCTGTTTCTACCTCGTCATTAGAAAGAATAATAATCTCATGTTCTTTTCTTCCCTTACATAGCTCTAGTTACACCATCCTTATCACAGGAATACCCATAAACTGTGTCCTGGGCCTTGTGAAAATGATTTTCTTCAGAAACAAATGCTTGGTTGTGTACAGTTCTCCTTTCTCTCTGTCTTTGAGACAGAGAAGCATTATATTCTAACATCTAAATAGAAAGGTGAGATACTTGTTCTTCTAATTGATATACCACAAGATTGTCTGTGCAACAAATAAAATGAAAATACCATCAACTGCAAATGCAGGAAGGAACATCCTTATGCAATAAAAATTGATCACAAAAGAAACTAAAACCTCACCTGATTCAAGAATTCCTTTTATAGTATTAATAACATTGTGAGAAGCTCCATCAGTTAATTCTTTAAAAATATTCAATACACCAACAACAAGTCTATGGGCGCATGATATTCCTCCTTAGACAAGAGAAAAAAAATAAGTTTAGGCCAAGTCAAGCCTGATTATGTCAATGTCAAGCGGGATCAATGATGGGGTTCATGCCATACTAGTGACAGCCTTGTCTGTCATCACTAGCCATATTTTCCAATATTCCTGCCAAACCTCTTATGCTTTGATTTTTTTTAAATCTCCTACATATCATCATCATGGTGGTTCCTCATTTTTTCATTATAAATGGATGAAGGCCATTTAGCCATTTAATAGCACACATTGATTGTGATCTAGCTTCCAATGTAACTTTGTGCCAAATGTGCTCACAATGTGTCCCTAACCACTCAAAATGCAAGGGAAAACCATATTCAGAACCCCCCATCCCCTGAAACAAAAAAATTGCCTCTTTTCTTTATTAATTTTGGGGTAGATTTTGCCTTGTTTATGACTTTTCAAGACATGATAAATAAAGGATCTGGACAAACTTTTTGCCAATATGTATTGGGAAATATAACTATGTTCTATTATTTAAATTTTGTTACTGCAACTCACACTTACAGGGTTCAAATCCTTGCCTTCTAGTCATTTAAACCACCCCTTTTTCTTTCATTTAGTGCAACTCAATAAATGAAGGACCTATGCAAAGTTTTGCAAATATGTTTTATCATTTTAGGAAATATAACTTAGTCGTATTGTGTAAGGTTTTTTACTACTCAACTCACAGTAATAGGGTTCAAGCCCTTGAGTACTAGGGACACTGATTACATTAGTATGGGAAAACCTAGGTGTTGTTTCTATTTTGTAAGAATCAAAATTCAACTTCCATGAGCAGAATATATATATTGCAATAGTTCCACCAGAATTTTCTTCTCAGTATTTCTGTTGCAATGCTAGTGTTTGGGTTGTTTCGGATGTCCTTTCTGGTGTGTGATTGCAATTTATTAATCATGCACTCAGACCTTGGAGGATACATATACTCTTATGTGACATGATAATGGAAGAGTACTTATGTTGTCTAGAAACAAAATTGTTTCTATAAAGTGTTCATATAATGCCTTTTCTTGATGCATAGGTCTGATACATGGCATGATATTTGGACAATAAGTACTTTAAAAGAATATACAACTGAAATTTTTATTCCAATACAATTCTGAATATTTTTCATAATCCTTGTTTTGCAGAACTTTATGGCTGGGGCTTCAGGACCACCAACAGATGTGTATAGGGCTTCAGGACCACCAGCTGATGTGTATAGGTCTTTAGGACCACCAGCTAATGTGTACCGAGCTTCAGGACCTCCAGCAGATGTGTATCGAGCTTCTGGACCACCAGATGTGTATAATTCCATTGACTCAGGCTACAATTCATATACAGGTCACAACACCATGTATGCTTCCCCACGATCAAATACTAGATTTGCTGGTCACTCTGCTGGAGGCTACGAGTCTAACTATAACAACAGCTATTGCTATTAGATGAGCTTTCTTATGCTATGGTATTCTATGCTTCTGTTTATACAAGTCTGAGGATTTACTTGTGTGGAACCAACGTCAATGTTACTGATTTTAATTTTTAAACTGTTACTGAGACATAACTTGAGGATTGCTATCAGTGCAGAAGAACTACGATCTGTAAAATTTTGCAAAAATGTGTTTTTATTATAGGTCAGGTCCACATTATCATAACATACCAGTTCTATGGGACTGGGCTTATGTTGGTATGTTTAGAACTCAAGTTTCTTCTTTCCATTGTATGCTATGACATGCAAATCTTTCTAGATACCTTACGGAATTAAACTTGGTGCTTCTAGAACTGAGGCTTTAGTGAATGCTGATATCTTTCTATCTTTGATATTGTTCTTTGTTTAACATTGTTCTGTACCATGTTCATGTTCATTGTTGTTCAATTAAGATGGTTGTTAAGGCTTTTCAACTGCACTGTGTACACAAATTGCTTACAGTCATTGAAGACATAATTGCACTCTGGCAATGAAGACATAATTGCACTCAGCTTTCAGTCAATGAAGAATCCAGTGTTTGCATCTCTTTGGCAAAGAAGAAAGAAGTTCATGCAGCTCTCAGTCCTTTAATAATTCAGGGTATACAACTCTGTCAATGAATTAATAAGTGATTTCAGCTCTCTGCCATTGAAGAATTAAGTGAATTCAGATCTCAGACATTGAAAGAAATAAGTGTTTTCAGATCTCTGCCTTTGAAGATTTCCAAGTGAAGTATGAGGCTCTTGAAGGACAGCTCGTTTGGTAAGTCAAATGCTCATCTCATGGCTCTTTTTATTCCTGACCTGCATCCAATGGAATTCCTCCATGTGTTGTCATGCTCACAGCTAGGAGGACCGACTGGTTTAGACACTTAGTCTGATAAAAGGAAGTGCTCTCTTGCCTTACCATTCGCTGAAGGAGCCAGCAGTTCTTAAATTAGAGTAATAAGCATCTAAGAAGGCTGAAGCCTAGAACTACACTTCCCTTTTCATTCCTGCTTGTATCATGTTTACTCTGCCAGTTTGATGGAACAACTACTGGGTAATGTGTGATCACAGCTTGTTCCTGTTCATTATGGTCATGTAATTGATTAGGTTATATTACCATTGCTTCCATATCTGGATTAGTATAGAACAAAGCTTACTTGTTACACATATACAACACTAGAATAGCTAGTCGTTTAACTAGTCTGATCTATTAGTAATATGGAACACCACTACTCTATTGATCTAATCCCATTGAATCACTCATATAACTAGAGTAAAGCTAGAACACATATAAGGTTAGAAAGGAGAAGCATTATCCCATAATGTATATCCATAATAGCTTCTACATAGGTAAAACAACCCATGTATAGCATGTATGACACGTAGTGATTGGCTTAACATACTTGTAATACAAGTGCACAGAAGGAAATGTCATTCCCACTCCCATAGACCTCCTTTCCTGATTTGCTAATTTCTTTATGGTACTTAGTAGTTTTGAGAAGCTTGCCAGATTGGTTATTGCAGACTCTCCAAAATGGGAAGACAATGAGCTTGCATGAGACTCTTGCAAACACCGGTCCCCATTAATTTCATTGGTTAAGTGGTGGCTTCCAGGAGTAAATTGGCAATTCATACCTAGCCCGTTTTCTTTAAGTTCATTCACTGGAGAATGAATTTGACATGATGATCTCGAGGATGAAGAAAGGATACTCTGTATCCCTCGTTCTTTTTCTGACTTAACCATCTCATATACCGATGATACATTTGCCACATCTCCTGCCTCATTAGCGCAAGAGATATGTGTCTCCACAATATTACGTAGTAATGTTTGTCGCTGACTGGTACTTACATCATACAACTCACAAACTTGAGCTTCTGAGTTATGCATATCAGAGGCTATGGTATGTGTAGCACCCTGTTTGACTTCTACAACATTCTTTTGAAGATCTACAGATGAAACTAGATAACAAGAGTTTGATGGCTGCACCAGAGAATTTATGGGAGAACTATCTGTAGCACCTTGTTTGACTTCCACAACATTCTTTTGAGGATCTATAGATGAAACTAAACAACAATAGCTTGATGGCTGCACCAGATAAGTTATAGGAGAACCTTGAATAACAACAATATTTTTGTCAGATTCAGAGTTCTTTAATAATGAATTTTGATGAATAGTTGAAGCTTCACTTGCGAGCTCCTCGGGTTCCCCTGGTATAGAAGTCTCTTTAATATCCAATCCTTGTATTGCATGTGGAAAACTGTTTGAGTGTAAAGGTCCACCATATTGCAAAAGACATGACTGTTTTGATGGAAATTCTTGGTCAAAGTGCTTAGATGGAGATGATGGACCTGAGCTAAGTCCTTGAGATGAAATTGTGCCTGAAAATTGGGTTTGAAAGAACTGAGATGGTGAAACAACAGATGGACAAGATCTCTAATGATCAGCTGAATCATCTTGCTCGGTGCATCCAATGCCATTCAAAGCACTGGATTCATTTGATGGAACAACAATGCTCAAATTCACACTTCTACTGTTGCATGGAAAATATGAGCACAACAGTATTCTTATCGAGTAAAATGATATACATATTACAGATTAACTAAAGGAATTTAACCCACATTGGGAAAACTGGAAAGTTAAGCATGGAAGTTCTAGGAAAGCACCAAGAACAAAACAGAACATACCTTAATGAAGATACAGTACTCATTAAGCTGGTGATGTTAGAATAATTGTTCAGTGCATGCAAGTTGGCAGAAGTGTGTCCAGACAAAATTTCATTGACACATCCTATTTCGAGCATCTCTTTTAATTCATCTTGCAACTTTATTATAGGAATCCAAATATCCTGCATAGAAAAAACAGTATCCTTGTACAGCTGAAGTTAAAATGCATAAAAATATAGCAAAATGAATCTCAATATGGTATATTCTATAATAAATTTTTATTAGTTGTGACAGATAATATCCTATATCATCAACACATACTAACTGCCATGAAGAGAACATTATGCCTCAAATAACAATACAGGCAGCTAACTACTTATAAATGAATTTTTTTTTTAAAAACACCTACAGACGTCGCTTAACCGACGCTTCTGTAGGTGATTTTGTTTTTTTAAAACATTAATAGACGTCGCTTAACCGACGCTCAATATTCCTATTCGTCGCTTAATCGATGTCTTTGAATGTCGATTTTCCGACACGTATAGGTTATATACGTCGCTTAGGCGACGACACATCATGTCGCTTACACGACATCCTCAGTTGAGATCCGTCGCTTCACCGATGGAACATCATGTCGCTTATACGACATCCGTAGTTGATATCCGTCACTTCACCGACGGCATAAAGGTTATTTTTTTTCTTAAAAATAGCGTAACCGTCGCTTATCCAACGGCCCTGCTATCGCTTTACCGACGGAATGAAGGGTTATTTTATTAAAAAATTTCATTACTGTTGATAAAATTCTGTCGCTTAACCGACGCTGTAAATTTAACCGACGGTTGCTTAGGTGTCACTTAAACGACTGTTACCTAGGTGTCGGAAAACCGATGACAAGTTTCCGACGGTTAAAAAAAAATCAAAGTGTTGTACATGCGACAGGGAAGTGTCGAAAATCCGACATGACGGCCGTCGGATTTTTGGTCGAAATGTAGTAGTGTTATATGAGCTTCAAATAAATCTTAATTGTATCATATTGAAAAACAATTTGCTAGACATAATGTAGGAGGAAGAACAATATTGAGAATTTTTAATACTCTAAGATATAGAACTTTGAGCCTAATGCCCGATTTATAACCCAATATGCCACTCTGTTGGTAATTACTTAACTTGATGAAATTCAATAATTTTTAATGACGAGCTTGCCATAAATACCCTTCTACCACACTATATTGCAAATCGTTACAGCTAATATTGTCACGTTGCCTATATCCTTGAAGTCGATATGTGAAAGGACCTTTTGGAGGTACTTTTCCTTGCTATAAGCCCATTTCTAGAAGATCTGATGCACCTTGTCTCTTGACATAGAGCTTCATCCAAGGTTGATGCCTCTTGCTAGTTGACAGGAAGCGTCACTGACAATATTTACATTTGCGAAAAGAGCGTCGGCCATTCTGGACGCCTCCTTCTGGTGCACAAAGAGCGTTGGGGCTCTCAAAAATGAAAAAAATAGAACTTTTGAGATGCTTATAGAGAAATCCCTCGTGTACGATTATCCCAATTGATTATATTAGGTGGCGCTTGAACCCCTAGCCACTAGGGATGATCCCTCACATTCCTCGACCAAAACATCAACCCATTTGGCCTCCTTTTGGCCTATATAAGCAAGCTTATATTCATGTATGAGGGATTTTTATAGCTGATTTTACCACACATGGTTGGTCACATGTTTATCGCCTTCCCTGTCCCTCTCCGGACTCTTTAGACCCCATCGACTGATATTATACTTTGATGTTTCCAAGTTCATCCGTAAAAAACACCTGTTTATTGTTGTACGTGACTTTTAATCCCATACTCACATGTACATGTGAATTTTGACCTCAAACCCATGTACATCAAGTTCTGTGCATAAATCCAAATATTTTTGGAGTTTTCCTTCATGTGTATCCAAACCACTTGACTCTTGGCCTTCCATATTGTAAAATACCTCTAATACCTTAAAGCTACAAACCATTCAAAAAGTCTGTAAAATAAAAAGTTTAGTAATCTTTTCATCAATTAAAGCATTTATACTGCATCCATAACAGCATCAAAAAGGAATAAGCCTGCACAACATAATAATACAAGAATGAGACAACCATATTCACGTGGTTCACCTTGTCCATGAGGCTACATCCACCAAAGTTAGGCCCACCTATTTATTCATAAAAGAAAAAATCACCTCTCAAGGTGTACAACCTACATCATACATGATGTATCATCAATTTTCTCATATAACAGAAGAAAACCTCATCCGAGGCCCACATGAATAAAAAGAATAAACTACCAGAGTAGACACGGCCTCCAATCCCACATTTGTTAAGATACTTTAAAGTCATCTTTTCTATGATTATTTAACTGTTGGTGACCTATTCATATTTTTGCATTTATACTGGATTTTTCTTTCCTATTTCAAGGTGTGATTTAAGATTAATCACAACTAAATAATTTAAAAAGGCGTTGGCCCTTCTCATCTGCTTAATTTTGTTCACAATCAAGCTTAAATCCATATCCACATACCTACTTTGTATACTATGTAACTGCCCCAAAACAACGCTATATCTTATCAGGGAAGGAAAGGATCCTCTACCAGCCATTAAACACACAAGTGCAACTTATGGTAATGCTAATCATCAATCTGTTTTTCAAACAAATGGATGGAAAAGAGTTTGAAACTATAAATTGAAGCCATCTGAGCCAAAAGGCCGTTGTAAATCCAATAAAACTCCTTACCTCCTCCATGCTAGTTGTGTAGGACCTCACTAAGAAAACCCATATTTCTAAAATCAAGCATTGTAGAAATCTACCAGGGAGTCGTTGGGTCTGATACTTATTCATGAATAAAAATAAAATGGGCATGTGTACATTATAGAAGAAAAAGGGCATGCGCGCCTCTTCGATCATTTTGTCAGCCAGATCTATAGTGTACGGGGCCAAAGTGCCAACGCAAGCCCTGCTTGTGGAACTACAAAAAGTGCACATTGGAACAAGTAATGTTAGGCACATGGGTTTTTAAATACTGACACGCAATTATATATATCCATATATATATATGCTTCCACTTATAGGTTGGTACTCGAAGCATTCATTTCAGCCCTTACGAACCAGTATACTACCTCGCAGCTATAAGGATGATCCTTGTTCTAGATTGAACATGCTTAAAAATTCATAGATAAGGAGTAGATTCATGCTACACGAAAACGCTGGGACAACAAATTCTAAATAAAGAATACCCAAACCCCCAACGTAGGAAAGGAAACTAAAGATGAACCTTAGATTCAAGTCGATCCCCAAGGTAAATGTTCACGCAGGTTTGGAAAAGGAACTGTGGAGTTCAATAGGTGTACATCCAGGTTTATTACTACCAGAGTACACAACACACCTATAATTACCAGAATACACAGAAAAAGAGTGTGGTGAGTCCAATGATTGGAACACACAATCATAACCAGGAGTATATAAGTGAGTTATGAGGAACGCATACCAACAAGGGACCCAAAAGGTAGGTGTAGACCCTTCTATTCCAAGACCTTCCCGCAGGCGGCTCCTCCTCCATACATCGCTGGGACAGACCAATGTCTTTCCTCCCACCAATTTTTTTTTGGGCACTCGCCCTTGGTTTAAAACTTAAAAATCCCAGAACCAAGATGCGTCGCCTCATGCAGTCCATAAACCCTAAATATATATAAAAAGAAACCATGGCTCTACTAGTCGGAGGTCATAAATTTTGGGTAGCGTCTCTATCAGGGCGACCATGAGTCAAGGGGTTTAACGCCTCCTTGATCCATGCTTCTTAATAGAAACCTGAAGAGAATCATAAAGATTCCTTAATCTAAGCTTTTCAAAAGTTAAGACCAGCAGACGGAATAATAAAGCCTCTCTAGAGTGGTGGCTCAACATCCCGTAATGGTCTGAGTTTGATTAATACGCATCATAGCATAATATTCAGTAATTTGGTCATCGTGCTCTATGAGGGTTATATACCTGAGCTATCTTACTTATATTTATATTTATATCTTTTCTATATAATGTTTCAACTATATAAAAATAATCTACTATTGTTTTTAGCTATGTAAGGTTTTTCTATTACCGTATATGAAATTCTTTTCATATCTAGATATATATAACCTTCTTACATATACACATGTTTTTCCCCGATCAAAGGAGAGCTGGAAGTAACCTTATAGGGGCGTGCCTTTCTAATACTTTTATCCCTTCTTAGGATAATATCAAATAGTTCCCTTTTACGATAATTATAGATTTGTGTCAAAAATTCTTAACCCCTCATTGTGTCTTAAGAAGGAATTAATCCATTATTCAGAATTTATAATTATTATACGTGTCCTTTTTAACAAGACTTAATGTCTAAAAAAAAAGGAAATGAATTCGTCATTTAGATTCTAAAAAATGACCCTTGTCTTTCTTAAGGATCTAGTCTATCACTCTATGATAGATTTTCTTTTCTCTTTTCTCATGATGGACTTTTTAATTCTTGATTAAGCATGCCCTTTTTGTCAAAGGACTCTAAATCCACTAAATTTAATTAATTACCTAATATATATATATATATGGGCTTTCAATCAGTGTCTTTCAAGACTGAAACCTATCGTTACCTTCCTTATAAGGACAGTCCATGTACTTTAATGTACCACTTCCTTTCCATCGAGGAATTGACCTTTTCCCCGACTTCTTTTCCTCTTAGGATGTCACCTAAGTCGTTGGAGGAAATTGTTATATTTTCATGTATTTTACTTTAGATATGTCGAGCATAAGTCCTTCTTTCTTTATATTCAAATATTAATCTAGATGTGAGATACGCTAGCGCCACTATCTCTCTTATGGATCCTTTAATCTTTTTGTTCTTATTGTCTTTATGCTCCCTAAGTTTTATTTATATAGGTTGTGAACTTTGTTTCCGGAGGGGCCTTGGCCTTGAGCTCCTCTCCCGGAGACAAATACAATAACACTTGAATTTACAAAATATCTAGGGTTCTCTTGAGAGGGTTGTTACATCCTCTCCCCCTTAAAATAACACCATGCTCATTGTTCTTATGTTTTAAGCACTTTCTTGCTTCCATTCTATTTCTTTCTTGTCCTCGTCCTTCATCATGATCCTTTTCGATCTTTCTGTATCTTCTCGAGTTGCTAATGTTCATAAATCTGCAGTTTTCCTGCAACAAATTTGGGTCTATCCCAATTTTTCTGCAGCACATCAGATACAAAATAACAATAACATTTAAATATCAGCAATAGACTATTGTAACCATCTGCAATTTTCTAGTGTTCATTGGTGCCATAATACCCCATTATTTTCCATAATGTAATTGATACATCAATAAACATGACTACTAGCATTGACATTGAGACAATGTAGAAATCCCATTATACAATTTTTTATAATCCAGAGTGGCTCCAAAATATAGTTGTCAGTTCTATTTGTCAATCAATCAACATATTACCTCATAGGTACAAGTTTACCTATAGTGCACATACCTTTACCGCATTGTTCTTTTCTTTGGATGTCCTCCATCCCAACACACCAAGTGCCAATGGTACTCCAAGTACCAATTCAAGCCACCCAACACAAGGACGATACCAACCCTTTGTGTATCTCCTTTGTGCTATTCAGGGTGCTTTATCATTATTCTTTTCTCAGGATGTTCCTCCATCCCAGCACTCCAAGTGCTAACAGTACTTCTAGTACCAACTCAAGCCACCCAAGACAAGATACCCTATACCCCTCTGTAGGCATATCTCCTTTTTGTGCTCTTCAGGGTGCTTCACCAAGCTGAGGCACTCCATTCTCGCACACCTCCACAGCGCCTAGAGGTTATTCTCTTCACAGAGTCCCCCACTCATGTGACAGTCCTCTAATGTGTGCAAAACGTGTCTTAACCAAATGTGTTACATCTGGGCGTCCCCAGAATGCATAATGCTTCCTCGCTGGCCCGGGGGAAAGTCAAGGTAGCTTTCAACCACTACCTCCATCACCACCCTCGTGGTGACAAATTTATACACATGAGATTTAACTCATCATAGTCCTGGAGCTTTAGCCTTTTCTCATGGCCATAATTTTCCATGCCTGCAAGCACTCTATGGGTGTTAGTTTATCATATTGCGGATAACCCAAAATAATCAATTATCATAGTTTCCTAGTTTGCATTGATTTGAATTTCCATTCATGAACTATATAACCTTGTAAACCATACAGAAAGTTATTCCTTACTCCCCTTTTTATATACCATAATGCATGTCAATTGTAGCAATTGTCATAATATCAGTGAAGCCTGCAAGGTTAGTATGTAGACAACATCCACCATTAGTTTAAGAACAACCGGATTATACAAATTTATTACCTAACCGATAAAATATAGGTGCATGTGTAAAGATACATCAGAAACCTAACAATTCATTATAACATCATCAGCTTCTAAATAAGTTGATCATTAAACTTACATGCTAGACATATTGTTATTCATTAAATCATTTTAATGAACCTACCATATAGCCAGACTTGTGGTGGATATATGATTTAAGATCCCAATAAATATAACCTTTATACATTCATCTTCATTGTAGCAAGGACTTGCCCTACCTCCATTTCAGGGAGTTACCCAAACAGAGATAACAAAGCAATAGATGCCTAAAAAGTAAAGACTCTAAGCTCTATTCCATAGTAACTAACAATATGCAATTCTAAGAAAACATTTAATGATGAATAAATAATTACCTGCTACACATAGTAATTAAATCAATTCCATAGTAACTAATCAATATTCAATTCCAAGAAATATTTAATGAAATTGTTACTGCTCAATAAATAATTACCTGCGTTGAATTCACCATATCTGCACACACTCCTTCAGCTCGGCTTTGCCATGACCCTCTTACTTCCTTAGTTGGGCCATGAGGCAATCAGATCTGCTATATAGCATAATCCCTTATACAACAAATTCAGAAGTGCCATAACATCATATTGATTATCAGGTGTAAAACTACAGACCAGCATATATCATCTATTCAAGAGTCTACACAGA
Source organism: Pseudotsuga menziesii (assembly GCA_001517045.1). Lineage (NCBI taxonomy): Eukaryota > Viridiplantae > Streptophyta > Pinopsida > Pinales > Pinaceae > Pseudotsuga > Pseudotsuga menziesii. The sequence goes on from LPNX011197632.1 coordinate 21,830, forward strand.
GTTCATATATTTACTTCGCTATTTCTTTATAACCTAACATCATGCTCCAACTCAAACATTATCTGAACCCAAATTTTATCTGTAGTCAAATATCAAGATAACAACCAAATATCTACTTCAATTAATGTGGGATTCATCCCAAGTTTTCCTGACAGTTCATCTACGTATCTAATCCTAATTTTGAACCTCATCTAGAGTGAAACTGACCAGAAAAAAAAAAGAAACTTCATTCTTAAAACTTAAAGCTCGTAAAGATATCCACACAAAAATCATAATTCCGAATTGCGTTCTTTAAATGCAAGTGCTAGCATATGACTACATAAAGTTATATCTCTGAATGATAATGAAGGGTTACTTTTAAAATACTAAAAGGATGGTCATTTTATAACTCAACAATCTACACACCTGCCCACACGAAGGAGGCTCCAGTCCATACACGCGGATGGGGGCGTCTCAAAACAGCCACCAAAACAAAGTTTAGAGGACACACACATGAACTAGTATACATCAAAGAAACCCTACTTGACGCTGTCAGGTCGCTACAGCACAGCAATTTTGGCTTTCGCCTTAGAAAAATACAATCTGTGTGCAGATGAAATATGTATATTGGGGTCCTCTACTTGCAGAGGTTTAAAGACTACAAAACATTGCGAGCCCAGACACCTATAGATCCTTGTAATGTAAAAAAAAATCACAACTAAAAAATCATTGGCATCCGTGTTGATTCAAATCTGGAATAGAAATGAAATATTAAGCGAAGGACGGTCATGATATTTATTCCTCAGTTTACCTACAACTGAAACAAAACAACCTAGATATGGATATTGACTCAGATCATAAATGGCAATCCAGAGTTGTGACTAATGTGCCAAAAAAAAAATATTGTGCTGGGAAAAGGGTTGCAATATATAAAAGCAAATTTGAATACAGAAATGGTGAAACGTGATTAGATTATCGTTACGCGTGAGCTTTACATGATTTCCAATTTTTCTATTCTAAAAATTTCTGCAATTTGCCCTGGCTACTCTAACCTATATTTATTCACGGCTCTTTTTAATAAGATCGAAAGTTGCAAATCGCGCGATCTTTCTTCTTCTATTGAGTGTAGAGCTGCTCATCATCAGTTTGCATGAGTTTTACTTCATTTTTGCTGAACAGATGCAGATCGCCAGAATTCGTTTAACCTGGCGACACCCTCGACCCAATCGAAACTTCATAAAACTTGCTGCAACCATCTAATTACAATTTAAATAAAACATAAAGTAGTGCCTGCATTTGCATAGCTGTAAAATATTCCATGATTATATATAAAAAAAAAACAATACTAAGTATGTTTAGAATCCATTGCACTCTGGCCACGATGAGGTTTCACAATTTTGTAGACACTCACCCACACAAGACCTCAATAAATTGCAGCAGAAAAAAGCTCTCTACTTCCCAGAATAATGAACGCATTCAAAGCAAAAATAAGATCATACAATGCTCTAGAAGGAAAATCCATGAAAAATAGCTACTGCTGACCGTTCTTGCAGAGCAATAGCTGGCAGATCATGCCCTTTCCAAAATTGGATTCAGCTCCTTACCAAGCCTTCGCCGGTGATACCTGTGTAAGTTTCGCCATGGCTCCTTGCAAGTCTCGGCAATATCCCAGAGGCTTCCCCCTGCATAACTCAATAAACATGTGTATTGGGTACACTTAAGGTACCTGGATTAGACGAATAGTGCGAACTTGTTGGTTTTCTGGGTCACAGAGAAAATTTCATTCGTTAGTTAAAACGAAACATGCTGGAGCGTTTTGAGTCCAATAGGCCTGAGCGTTTCAACCTCGCTTTGATACCATATGTAAAGTACCTCTGATACCTTAAAGCTACAAACCATTCAAAAAGTATGCAAGATAAAAAGTTTCGTAATCTTTTCATCAATTAAAGCATTTATACTGCATCCATAACAGCATCAAAAATGAATAAGTCTGCACAACATAATAATACAAGAATGAGACAACCATATTCACGTGGTTCACCTCGTCCATGAGGCTACATCCACTGAAGTTAGGCCCACCTCTTTATTCATAAAAGAAAAAATCACCTCTCAAGGTGTACAACCTACATCATACATGATGTATCATCAATTTTCTCATATAACAGAAGAAAACCTCATCCGAGGCCCACATGAATAAAAAGAATAAACTACCAAAGTAGACACGGCCTCCAATCCCACGTTTGTTAAGATACTTTAAAGTCAGCTTTTCTATGATTATTTAACTGTTGGTGACCTATTCATATTTTTGCATTTATACTGGATTTTTCTTTCCTATTTCAAGGTGTGATTTCAGATTAATCACAACTAAATAATTTAAAAAGGCGTTGGCCCTTCTCATCTGCTTAATGTTGTTCACCATCAATCTTAAATCCATATCCACATACCTACTTTGTATACTATGTAACTGCCCCAAAACAGCGCTATATCTTATCAGGGTAGAGAAAGGATCCTCTACCAGCCATTAAACACACAAGTGCAACTTATGGTAATGCTAATCATCAATCTGTTTTTCAAACAAATGGATGGAAAAGAGTTCAAAACTCTAAATCGAAGCCATCTGAGCCAAAAGGCCGCTATAAATCCAATAAAACTCCTTACCTCCTCCATGCTAGTTGCGTAGGACCTCACTAAGAAAACCCATATTTCTAAAATCAAGCATTGTAGACAGCTACCAGGGAGTCATTGGGTCTGCTACTTATTCATGAATAAAAATAAAATGGGCACATGTACATTATAGAATAAAAAGGGCATGCACGCCTCTTCGATCATTTTGTCAGCCAGATCTATAGTGTATGGGGCCAAAGTGCCAACGCAAGCCCTGCTTCTGGAACTATAAAAAGTGCACATCGGAACAAGTAATGTTAGGCACATGGGTTTTTAAATACTGACACGTAGATATATATCCATATATATATATATATATTCTTCCACTTACAGGTTGGTACTCGAAGCATTCATTTCAGCCCTTACGAACCAGTATACTACATCGCGGCTATAAGGATGATCATTGTTCTAGATTGAACAGGCTTAAAAAGTCATAGATAAGGAGTATATTCATGCTACACGAAAACACTGGGACAACGAATTCTAAAGAAAGAATACCCAAACCCCCAACGTAGGCAAGGAAACTAAAGATGGACCTCAGATTCATGTCGATCCCCAAGGTAAATGTTCACGCAGGTTTGGAAAAGGAACTGTGGAGTTCAATAGGTGTACATGCAGTTTTATTACGACCAGAGTACACAACATGCCTATAATTACAAAAATACACAGAAAAAGAGTGTGGTGAGTCCAACGATTGGAACACACAATCATAACGAGGAGTATATAAGTGAGTTATGAGGAACGCATACCAACAAGGGACCCAAAAGGTAGGCGTACACCCTTCTATTCCAAGACCTTCCCGCAGGCGGCTCCTCCTCTATACATCGCTGGGACAAACCAACGTCTTTCCTCCCACCAATTTTTTTTTGGGCACTCGCCCTTGTTTTAAAACTTAAAAATCCCAGAACCAAGATGCGCCGCCCCCTGCAGTCCATAAACCCTAAATATATATAAAAAGAAACCATGCCTCTACTAGTCGGAGGTCATAAATTGGGGGTAACATCTCTATCAGGGCGACCATGAGTCAAGGGGTTTAACGCCTCTTTGATCCATGCTCCTTAACAGAAACCTGAAGAGAATCATAAAGATTCCTTAATCTAAGCTTTTCAAAAGCTAAGACTAGCACAAGGAATAATAACGCCTCTCTAGACTGGTGGCTGAACATCCGGTAATAGTCTGAGTTTGATTAATACGCATCATAGCATAATATTGAGTTTGATTAATACGCATCATAGCATAATATTCAGTAAATTGGTCATCGTGCTCTATGAGGGTTATATACCCGAGCTATCTTACTTATATTTATATTTATATCTTTTCTATATAGTGTTCCAACTATATAAAAGTAATCTACTATTTTTTTTAGCTATGTAAGGTTTTTCTATTACCGTATATGAAATTCTTTTCATATCTAGATATATATAACCTTCTTACATATACACATGTTTTTCCCCGATCAAAGGCGAGCTGGAAGTAACCTTATAGGGGCGAGCCTTTCTAATAATTTTATCCCTTCTTAGGATAATATTCAATACTTCCCTTTTAGTTTCAAGGCATTCACCCTAAATTAATAAGGGTAACTTTGCTAATTATAGATTTATGTCAAAAAGTCTTAACCCCTTATTGTGTCTTAAGAAGGAATTAATCCATTATTCAGATTTTATAATTATTATACGTGTCCTTTTTAACAAGACTTAATGTCTAAAAAAAAGGAAATGAATTCGTCATTTAGCTTCTAAAAAATGACCCTTGTCTTTCTTAAGGATCTAGTCTATCACTCTATGATAGATTTTCTTTTCTCTTTTCTCGTGATGGACTTTTTAATTCTTGATTAAGCATGCCCTTTATGTCAAAGGACTCTAAATCCACTAAATTTATTTAATTACTTAATATATATATATATATATGGGCTTTCAATCACTGTATTTTAAGACTCAAACCTATCGTTACCTTCCTTATAAGGACAGTCAATGTACTTTAATGTACCATTTCCTTTCCATCGAGGAATTGACCTTTTCCCCGACTTCTTTTCCTGTTAGGATGTCACCTAAGTCATTGGAGGAAATTGTTATATTTTCTTGTATTTTACTTTAGGTATGTCGAGCATAAGTCCTTCTTTCTCTATATTCAAATATTAATCTAGATGTGAGATACGCTAGCGCCGCTATCTCTCTTATGGATCCTTTAATCTTTTTGTTCTTATTGTCTTTATGCTCCCTAAGTTTTACTTATATAGGTTGCGAACTTTGTTTCCGGAGGGGCCTTGGGCTTGAGCTCCTCTCCCGGAGACAAATACAATAACACTTGAATTTACAAAATATCTAGGGTTCTCTTGAGAGGGTTGTTACACATATGCCTTGAGATCGCTCGGGTTTGACTCTCCATTACCCCTTTGGAGTGTTATATAAGGAACCCCTTGGATACATTGAAGTGGAGGAATTGAAGAGCATGGAAACTATAGTCCATTGTTACCATAGCTTGCATATACTTGAGGCTGGGTCCCTTTGTCCCTTTGGAGAACTTTGTATTCTTTCCAAGCTTGAATTTTCTTGTGAGATTTCTATCGAGAGATGGAGGATTGAGGTGGTGGAGGCCCAGGTGAAGGACTCAGTTTCTATGGTTCAGAGATGTGTTGATAGAGTTTGTCACTTGTGTGATCTTTGATTTAATTAATATAAATATTTTTTCATGTCTAATAATGTGCGTTTGAATTAATATTGAGTCCATGGATATATTTAATTGCTTATACATTATTGATTATATATGCTAGAGTAGATATAACACCATATTATATAGCATGCTTGTCTTGTTTATTGTTGTTGAGAGAAAATTGGTAGCGCAAGCAGAATTGGAAAAATCTCAACGGTGATCTACTTCAACCATCTGGAATAAGGTATGATTTGAGGTCCCTTAGTGTTATATGTTTTGTTTCCCTTGCATATTGGGAAGAGATTGATTTCTTGTGTCTAGCTATCTGTTGTGGTACACCCCAAGCCATAGGAAATTTCTCTCCATAACAGAATTGGCGATCATAATGGGGAGGTTCTTGGTTGTTTTTCTTTGGGGTTTTTTGGTATTCAATGTACCTGAATTGCTCTGATTTCTCTGTTTTTGTCTTGGGTCTGGGGGCATGTTTTCCTAGTAGGGTCTTGAAGGAGTAAATTTTGTCTCCGCTTGTCTTTTTTCCTTATTTTTCTTCATTTTTATTACTGTACATGGGTTTATCTTTCATAGTCATGTATACACATGGGTTTTCTTCCAATAGTAGTCTATGTACACTGGTTTACTCAGAAAAGTTGCATAGGCCTTGATTTTAAGCCTTAGTGGGAGGATTAAGTGTTGCTGGGTGAGTTTGGATGATTACTAATTCTTCTTGGATGCTTCTGGAGTCTGTATACACCCTCTATTTCTGACGAGAGACTAGTTTTAGTTTGATTTTTGGAAATGTTCTTGTCATTCATTTTCTACATTTTTGTTTTGAGATTAGTGCATTAGGTCTCTTTTACCTTGGTGCTTTGCTTGGCTACTATTTGTGAGTGGTTGCAGAGTCTAAGGGTTGTAGAGTCATCTTTTTTGCTTTTATATCTCATTTAATTAAAAAATACAAAAATATTTTTCTTTTTGCATAGTTATGAATTGATTACATTTTCCATTAGCATGGTACTTGCATTAGGTTTGCTTGGTGAATTATAGTCAGATTTTAATATAGGAATGATTGCACTTACATTCGAAGGAAAAGTTTTACACTTCACGTAGTAGCATACCCTGTTTTTTATTCTACACAGCCTATTTGCATTGCTTGTTAGGTGCGCATTTTACTTGATCTTTTGGAATAACACCATAAGTTGCACGACCATCACCCTTTAAGTAATTATATCAAAATAAAATCAATGCTTAATAAAATTGATTACACTCTTTTCTTTTCTAGAGTACATCAACAACATTAGGTTTTAGGCTCTTGGAATAGTTCATTTTAAGTTAAATCTCCAAGACCACTAAAAAAATAATTAGGAATTAAATAGTTCGTTACAGTCGAAAGTAATTTCAATGGTAAATAGGAATTGAATCCTATGGGCATCAGAGCCCCAACTCACATCCATATATAAAATACAACTCATTACATCAAACCACGAAGACGGTTGGAACCCTCTGGTCATTTTGTTTACAATAAATCATAGCCATGCTATACATACAACGTATGAGGGCTACGTTACTATGAACCACAGTACATTTAAATAACGAATAATTATGCTAGAGATAAGTCATAAGACTTAAGCTCTCCCTTTGTGCAGTAATCATGGTGAAAGCCAAATTAATTAAAGCACACACTCCATTAAAAATCAGTCTACAATGACGAAGGCCATCGTGGGTTTGCACCCATGACCCTTTCACATATCCACATTATAAACTAATCAATGAAGTAATGACAGTAATCCAACCATCCAGATCTATCGCAACAACTTTGGGAAAGGCTCATGCCAGTCATGGAAAGGTTTCAACCCAAAACTCTATCAATGAGTTACATCTAGATTTAAAATAAAAACACTTAATGCATAGTTAATCAATGAAGGCGAGTTCCTCCTTCAACCCACAACAATAGTTGAATAAGTGCAGCATAAATTCAACTCATACACAGTAAACATAATAACCATTACCATTTCAAAAACGTGCAGTATATATTATGCATAGGAATTCGATTAAATGCAAGCCAAGTATTATTGAGTCATGCCAAGGGATATGGCACCATTGCAAGCAATGATGTTTCCAAGGCATGAAAGCCCCATTTCCAAAAGATGAATTACAATAACATAATGTATACACAGAGCCTATAAGGGCATTAAAATTAGCTCCATGGCCAAAAGGCCTCACAAAACATAAAAACCCAAGTCTGTTAACATAACGCCGAAGGTGCATCAAAACCCCACAGAGAATCCCCAAACCAAACAAATGAAGACTAAGTGCAATCAGGCCGAGAGTTAGCAAGTGCATGCTTGTGTGGCAGGCTCACCTTACACATTGGCACCACCTATGAACCAATGATGAAGCTTTCAGCCACACTTCTCTCTACTAGATTGGGAACCTATAAACCACCAACAAAATAAGTATCTGCAGTATGGACTATCTGCAAGAAACGAGATATACATCAAATACTGTCACAAAACCAACAGAGCTTACCTTCATGAACCAAGGTGTCGTTTCCATCTTCTGCACAGAGTGAAGCTCGAAATCAACCATCAAACAAGTGAAATGACAACCATCGTGAGAGCCAAACCCTATGTTGGGTCTTCCACAATCCCCAAGGATCATTAATGGGGCCAATATGGTGTCAACTAAAACCCACACTCCTATAGATTACAAACTATTCGTTAATACCGGTATCCATTCCATGTGATGCCTTAAACCTCAATCTTATATGGTTCAACCATATGTTACGCACCACCCTAAACCAATTACAAACTATAATATATATCAAGGTTTGGGTAATGTATAGTCAATACAATATACATACCAATCCAAAGTTTAAATACCAAGTATTTTATGTAATGGGTATTGCATAACCATAGGCTTAATGCCTTGAACCTTGCTTTACCTTATACCCTAAGCTTCAAGCTGAAGAACCATGGCATATGAAATATTCCATGGTAATAATTAACCTTTATAAAATCAAGGTCCTGTTTTTAAGCCCAATTTTATAAGCTGCAAATAAAAAGAAAGGTTATGTTAATGTTTTTAATAAAGTAAACTTGAACTACAAATATATTAATTAGTAGAGGTAACATAGATAAATTATCTAGGTTAAATAAATAATGGAAATAGAGTTTACCTTGCTAACAAGCTGTGTCGGTAAAGGATCGTATTAACAAATAATAGGTATTGTAATTGTATCAATGTTTAATGCTCTTCAAAATTTCCGTTGCTAAGTATGGTCTGCATACATAAATAAAAGAGGCACCTTAGTTCAAAGAACCAAGTAAGCGTGCATACAAGTAAACACTTTTACCTTTCTCACCATCACGGGAGAATGAGTCCCGCCACTCCACCCACTTTGTTTCCAAAAACAAAGTTAAGTTAGGACTTGTAAATAACAAGTAAGACTATGCACAATGAACGAAGCATATAATCAAGTAGTGCCACATGCACGGAAATGTATAACTATAAGAATCAAAGTAGTAATAAAATTTTATGACATCTCAATTAAAACACAACAATAAGTATAACTGAAAGAATGATGATAGAACATAAGAACAACTTATGACCAAACAGTGGTGCAACTAGTGTACGCTATATTCCGAAAGTTTAATAATGTTCCATCTAGGTAGTTTTTACTAGCCTATAATTTTTTATTTGATTTTTGGAGACGTTAGAGTCCTGCACTATTAACCACTACAAAACAAAACACTATACCCCATACAAAACAAAACAGTAGATATAAATCCCACATATTCATACTTAGATAAATTTATAATGGTTAACGAAGAAAAAAAATGTTCAAAACTTTCTATCAATATTATTTGAACAACCAACCAAAACCTTCCGATGAGAAGTCTCACGCGTAACCACCTTTGGTAATGCCTTAAACATAGGAATTTATTTCAATAGATTTCATTAATATCTTACCTATGACCAAGGGTCAAAATTATTGGATTTTCGTCACAATTTGTTTCTTTACCAAATGGTTTTTTTTCATTTTCTATGGCCAAACCATTGATTCTACTAAGGGTATAGAATTATTCTTTTTCCAACACATTTTGACACACAATGGACTAGCACTCACTATCATTTCTTTGATTGGAACTCATGGTTCTTGATCCATTTTCAACACCTTAAAAATCAAGAAAAATAGAAATATTTACAAGACATATGGTCAACATCACTCTTCGATAGGAGACAAAAATACAAAAAAAACTAACGTTATGCTTTAAATATTATTTGATATGTCCTGTAAGCTATCGTGCAAAACAATGGACCGAATGACTTTTACCTCAACCTTCTCGTTAAATCTGTAATGTGGTTAATGTTAGAATCTTGAAGTGAAATGGATCTCCCAAAATACATTAAAGCCATAACCTCACCAACTACAACAAAAAAATAGAGACAATAAATGAAATATCTCATATTTAAGTTGAACAATTATTCCTTCATTTAGAATCCACCTTCTCTCCTTCACACTCCCTCATATTTATCCTATTTCCTTTACCTCCTTCCTCCCATTTGGGAAGAGTGCTTATGTACTTTCTAGGAGGTTCATAATAAGTTGAAATAATATACAATCTCATCCATAACATTTATTTTATAACTAAATCAAATCAAAATTTTGAATATCAAATAAAAAATATAGACAAAGTTTTCACAATTAATAAAAGAAATCTAAATGTATATCTAAAACACTTAAAATAAATATAAAATATTGTATAGAAATAAAGCTTTGATTAATAAAAAATTATATTAATATATAATTTGAATAACACTAGTATAATAATATTTAAACTAATATTTATCTATTCAAAATCGTTAGTTTTAATTTACATCTTAATAATAAATCACATGATA
>LPNX011197632.1:32238-52759 GCA_001517045.1 Pseudotsuga menziesii
TAAGTTAAGATAATAATTATTTTAAAATATTTAATTTTTTTTATTTCAATTTATATGATTTAATAGTTAAAATTTCAAATTTAAATAAATCAAATTATAATATATAAAAAAAAATATAAACTTTTTAATATTTAATATTTTAATTATTGATGACAACATTTAAAAAATAAATTTTAAATTAATGTGCATTAATATTTAAGTTAAAATTATATTTATTATATTTGTATATTTATATCTTCCTTATGTTTATTTATATTTTTTTATGTCTAGTTTTGTTAAATACAAATTTAGCTATTAATTTTTTAAAATCTATTTATAATTTTAATTTGTTTTAAGTTTTAAGTAAAGTAACATTTATAAATTTAAAAAGAAAAAATTAGAGCAACATGTAATACATAGATATTTATCTTTAAAACTTTGTTTTAAACTAAAAATTCATTGTATTTAGGATGACCTTGATCTAATGATGTGATGAACCATGATGCACCTCGGTAACAAATTTATAATAATGGTCAGTAGCTATAAATTCAGTACTAAGGCATTGCAATTTAACTTTTTTTAATAATGCACAGATAAGAGTCTACCTCTTTGTTGTGCTTCGGATGATGTGATGAACCATGATGCATGTGTGTAACAAATTTCTATTAATATTGACCTTATACAAATTCAATGTAGTGTACTAAGGCATTGTAATTTCACATTTTGTAATAATGCATAGATAAGAGGCTACTTAACTTAAGCAAATTGTGATGGTACATATTATAGGCTACTTCACTCTAAATTTTGTCTCTTCCGAGGAGGATCTCAAGATATATAATTTTGTTTTCCCTACTTTTCAGCCGACTTGTCTAGATGTACTATGATTTTGCTTGAACCGTGAAATTGTTCATTTTACCTTTCATTACCCTTTTCATTTGCAGTTAACCACTTTTATCTATTCTCTCAACCTAACGTCGTTAGACTCTATTAACGTCAATTTCATAAACAATGAACCTTCTCTACATCATTTAATCTCAAATTTCAAATGTTATATTCTACCACGTTTTATTTTTCCGTGAAACCTGCTTATGGTGAATCCTTCATACAGTACTCTAAATCGAGATAATCTAGATACCTTGGTTGAATACTTGGAGTCAGTTTGTTATAAGCATTAAAATCAATTTATTTTCTAAGATTTCCATCTCAAATAGTTGCACGAAATGGTGGATGAGGAAATTTCAATGGCACTTCCATCCACATAGCACATGCATTATCATACTGCAACTTCCAATGCCAAAAGTTGGAAACCCGAAAATGAATGCGAGGGCGTCTATTGGTTCCACTGGTAAGACTTTTGTGGATTTGCATCTAAGGGTATCATTTCTGCACAAAAGAGACAAAGGGGTAAAGCTCATTCTGACACTAAGGATAATCCAACCAACAATTATCAGGAGAAAGAAAAACAAAGTTTTCAACCTTCCATCCAATTTAATATAGGTTCTTCTTCAAACGATAAGCTCCTTAAAAATTTTCATCTTAACTTAGAGGCCTCGTTACACCATAGGATCTATATAGGGTTTTAAACAATTGATGGGGTTTTCCAATCAAAGCATGTAATGTGGATTTTCAATTACTATAGTTGCATACTAGTTCAATCTTGTTCTTATTCACATTTTCATGTTTCTTTGGCACTTACAGTGGTAAAAAACTTAAGAATGATATTAAAAAAAATAATGAAATCTAGATTTGAAACATGATATTCATCTATGTATTATTCAATTTAAGATCCATATCTATAACTATATTGAGTTCTGTTATATTTTTCCATAATATTTAAATATAATTAAATCTAAACATCTTTATAACCAGTATTATAGACATCTTTATAATTACAGCATGAGTGAACTTAATGGTTAAGAGCATGTGTTTCTTCTTAGAAGGTCAGAGGTTCACATCAAAAGTAGATTCATATTGTGTGGGTTTTGATACAAATATTCATTTGTCTTTTCATTTTATATTATTTAAACTTTAATAAAAGTATATCAATTACAAAGTTTTACTCATTAGATAAACCATGTTTGATAAAACTATATATCTTTAAATTTTAGTATAATGTTTCATATCACAAATTCAATTATAGATAATTAATAATTAAAGGGAAAAAAACCATTAAAGATAACTAATAATTAAAGGGAGAAAAACCACCTATACAACTTCAATTGTATTATTAATTTGTAGAAAACTTAAATAAATTATACAAAATATTTATATTTTTATGCTTTATTGAGTAAAAGAAGTAACATTTAACTCATGTTCAACAATTTTTTAGTTTTTCATTTGATCCATTATATATTTATTATATATAAAAGTTTACTCATATTGTCATTTTATGTTTCAAAACATCTTAATAGCTATCAAAACTAAATAATATGCAATCATATAATTTGTATGAGAGACTTCAATGACCATCCCATTTATATAATTTAGTCATCTTCTCTCTATTATATAAAGTCTATATTAAATGTCTCAAGTTGTGCAATGCTATTTAAATCTTTGTTATATGACATGCTTCATTGTAACTTGATTTTAAAAAAGGCTTTACAATATCATATGTTCCATCTCATTTTGCAATTTCAATCTACCATAATATTTAGTGTGTTTTCATTGTTTGTTTTTACAAAATGCAATTGTAACATTATCTATTATTACACTACATTCTCAACTTTTCTTTTATCAAATATCAGTGTTTTTTTATTATTTGTTTTTGCAAAATGCAAAATGCAATTGCAACATTATCTATTATTACACTTCATTTTCAACTTTTCTTTTATGGTAAATATCATTTCTCTTAAATTTATATTCTTATTTTTGTTTTTCTATTATACTTCATTTTGAACTTTTCTTCATATTGGATATGATTTATTTATTTATTTATATGATTCATTTGGTTTTTAAATCTTGAAAGTGAGTATAATGTTTTCTTCATACTTATTTGGGTGACTAGGCCTCTTAGGTCATATAAAAACTCTTAGTTGATTATCCTCCCCAAAAGAGGGCATAACTATTGGCTAGATTGTATTGAGAACACTCCATTTAAGTGTTGACTGGATTATCCTTCTGCATTTGTCTTTTCGTGGAAAAATGAAAAATAATACCCTTAGTTGCAAATCCACAAAACTCACCGTCCTTTTTGGATTTACAACTGTTAGTGTTAAAAGTTCCAAGATTATCATACATATGCTATCTCTCATAGAAATGCCATTGAAACTCTCGCATCCACCATTTCCGTTCTAATGCTTATAAGAAACAGAGTGTAAGTATTTAGCAAATGTATCTCCATTCTGAACAAAAAGAAGAGTAGTGGAATACAACATTTGAAATTTGAAATTTAGCATTAAATTATATAGAGTAGGTTCAATGTTTAATTATGTTTAGGTTAATCACCTCTAGTTGAAGGAATAGGTGAAAGCTCTTAGCAGGAAATTGAAAAGGTACCAGAAAGTAGAACAGACCATGTAGCCGTTCTAACTAACATGTAGACAACTTCATTTTCATCATGTTTGACATAATTGAGGTTGCACATTCCCAAAAGGATGACACAATTTTTTTCCACTTTTCATTATACTTTTATTGGAATGTTTGGCTTAGTTGTGATTGCACTAATGAGAGATTACCTCATTCTTTGCAATTTTTGCAAAATTTTGGTAAGCGAGCTTATAATTTCAATGATCTCGAGAGACTGTCTCATTCTTAACCTTGCACTCTTTTCAATCTTCCCAAGAGACTACCTCACTTTAAACCTTACATCTTTTGCAGTGGAAAGTCTGTGGCTTCACTGTTTCCATTAGGCTACTCACTATGGGAATCGAGAATACTTGAAATGCTTAGTTGTTGAGCATTTAATATTCCACAATGAAGCATTAAATGCTTTACGGTAGAATGTTTAGACATAGTAAAACTTATTTATTGGCCAAACATATTTTTTTGAGAAAAGAGCGTCTTAAATTGGAATCGTTGGATAAAAAATCGGACGGTACCTATTTCACAGGCTCCCCTCCAAAAAGAATGTATATCGGGTAAATAAAAAGCTCCGTTTAAAGCTTGCATTCAATATCCCAATTTACAGTTAATGCTGAAGTGTTTTACACCGTTAGATTTAATTCAACTTTCAACCTAATGATGCATATCCCCATACATCGCATACAGCGCCTGCGAGGTAGATATTGAATGCCTCGGCGGGTCACTCTAAGCCTTGCCGTTTTTGCGCAGAGACTTGTCGCTTCAATATTCCCGAGAGGCCTTGCCGTTTTTGCGCAGTGTTGGGCAGAGACTTACCGCTTCAATATTCCCGAGAGGATCTCATGTGCCTCATTTTTTACCTCTATTGACCTTGCCAGTAGTACTACAATGTTTGACCACGTTGTGATTGCAAGAACAAGAATTCGTCTGCCGGATTGGGCGGATTGGGCGTGTTGGCGGCGTTTTCGTTAGGGTTTATACTGAGCTCACTGCCGGGCTCGGTAGGATAAATAAGTCGGTGAACAGCACATACCGAATTACGAGTCTTCTGTCATATCTTTGCATCCGCTATATACCAAATTACATCATACCTGTGCTCAGTCTCATCCATATTAATTCTAATCAATATTGCTAGACTCGCAAATTCCCTTGCATCTCAGACCGTCTAAAATTCCCTTTGTTCTTTCCACCGTTTCAGTGTTTAATCATCAGCAATCAGTGATAGCTGAGGACCAACCAGTATCAATGGAAGGGCTTATACCTTGCATTTACCGAGCTGTTATCCGAAAGAAGAGTGATGATCAAATATGTCATAACTGTAATATATTATCAGCAGCAGAAGATTCGAGTAGAGGAAGATCATTTGGGAGAGATGTCTACAATAATAACACCAGACTTCCCAGTATGGCAGATTCACGAAGCTGTGGCATTAATGCACCGCAAGAAGTTTTGTTGAAGCGACCAGATCGATATTCTTTGAGTAAATCCTTACACAGATGGGCCCTGACAGCCTGTTGTTTTTGTCTTTTCGAAAATGGAAGAGGCCAATCTCACCAGCCCATTTACTTCCGTTATCGTCGGTGATTCTATCCCATCTTTTCTTGTTGCAGCTAGTTTTGATTTTTTGGCTCACATAGTTAGTGTTGAATTCCTAGGTTAAAATATATGTTCAGGTAGATTATTGTGGTATTTCTAACATTGCTTGGAAGCTCATGGAAATCATTTGGCTAATGAAATGTGGTTCGCCATAGCCATTATATGGTTACAGAATTTCTTTATGTGGTTGGTCTGTAATTTTTTGAACTCTAAACTTAATTCATGACAAGTTTGTTAGCAAATATCAATACAAATGATTCATAATACCTAAAATAGCTCTTCATAGCCATTATATGGTTAGAGAATATCTGTATGTGGTTTCTCTTTGAGTTCTAAACTAATTCATGACAAGGTTGTCAGCAAGTATCCATAAGAATGATTCTTAATACCTAAAATAGCTCCTGCTTTTATTTATTGGAATGAAAAATTTTCTTTGCGGGAAAAGATATATCAAGTAATTAAATGAGGGTAGGTTCTATCCAGCAAGTACGTCAGATTTCTTTGTATTGTCTGTATTGCATTGTCATGAATTTGAATATAAAGTTACAAAATCTATTTGACCTTTACTTCTCTCTCAAAATATGTTATCAATCAATCGAATAAACTCGCCTCCCCAGAATACTCCTCAGTAGAGTCCCATCAATCAACTTGCTTTCCCAGACTACTCTTCAGTTTCGAGAATAAAATCTAATCAAAGCCTCTGCCGTCTCCATGTCTGTTGTCCACCCACCTTCCCATTCTTTAATTTAGTTGCCGTTAGGATTCTGCCCACCGTTAGTCTTCAACAGCGATATGAGGAATTAAGTGCATTGATGAGGAGTAATTTATTTGATCCTTATGAGGAGGTGATGCCGGATGAGAAACTTATATGTGAGCCAGTCTTCCGGGAGAGAGGGGACAATCAGGAGCCATCAACCAGAAGCCAATAGACTTTCATAAAGGGCCTAGACTTTCGCCTTTCATAATGAAAGGGTGTAATGGATAAAGCAAGTAGAATGGATATGCGGGGGGTATATAAAGGTAAAATGTGGGGCTGTTGCGGGGTGTTCTTTATACTGATTCAAAGCCATGAAAATCAGAGTTACAAGTCCATTGAAATACTGTAACTAATTACCAATTTATAGGCTAACTTAAATGGTTCTTTACCTTTCTCAAATGATATACCAAAGCTTTCACAGCCATAAAACGGTTTGCTCTGAAATTCTGAATGATAAAAGAATAAATTCATGGTACCAAATGCCAATTATACATATGTGTTCAAACACCAGACTACTAAATGGTAAGAGATATTTATTGGTTGCGTGAAATAACTAGCCTTATATATTTTTGGGAAATTGTGTATGTTCGAGAAAGTATATGAGATTAACCAGAGGAGTTTTTCTGAAATGTTATTTTAATTTAATGTTCATCAACGTTCTCTTAACTAGGAAATTTTGTATGTTCGATAAAGTATATGAGATTAACCAAAGGAGTTTCTCTGAAATGTTATTTTAAAATTAGACAGATTTCTTCCATACCATTCTAGCAATCCTAACCCTCTAAGCATTATGTTCATCAATATTAGAAATATTAGACTATGTCAAAATTTTCTAATCCATCTAATCTTGAGAACAAGAATACCCCTTAAACAAGCTTGGATAATGACGTGAGAAAAATGACATAAAATATAAAATTCATTTTAAAAATTAATAATCCATGTCCTAAATTTTTAAGGAATTAATATTAAATCTTATTTATTATAAATGAAGAAAAATAACATATCTATTTTTCAACAATTTGGAAGCTAAAATAATTTCATTCAGAGATAATATGTTTTCATAATTAAGTTTGATTGTTCTACAATTTAAGTATCCAACACACAAATAAGCACAAGGTTGGATAAACCTTGCATCATTCATAAATATTATAAGGAACTCATTAGTGAACTTAATTGCAGAATTTCTGACATCAAGAGTCACAAATACTGAATAATCAAATATTAAATTCATAATACTAAATTGTAGGTAAACTTGACAATACTCTAACTACAAGTGTGATAGTGTATTTTTACTTTAAAAATTTTTCCTGTGTAATGAAATGCAGTCATGTTGTTTTATGTCAATTAAGAAAGTTGTGATGTATATTCATTACTCATGTTGCCCAATATACACCATTAGTTGTTGTATAGAATTGAATAGTCTGCATTGAAAGAAATTATGATAAAAAAACAGTAAGGTATGAAAGTATATACAATTGAATAGTCTTCATTGAACGAAATTATCATAAGAAAACAAAAAGGTATGAAAGTATCATCGCAACAGTAATGCTATCCACTTCCAACTATATAGTCCAATTATGATATTAAAATATCACCATATGGAAATATCACATAGATTACTACTAGAAGTTTGTATACATGAAACTAATGGGAAACATTTTTCGTAGGGTTTCCCAAGGTTTTTGTAGTAGTGCCTATGTCTAAAATGATTCCCATAGACAAATGAAGTGAGGTGCAAGTTTTGGTAGCATGACATAAATAATCCATTTCTCTAAAAATAACAATTCCAAATTCTTCCAACCATCAAATTAATACCAATTTTGGACATTATAATGCATACCTCATAATAAAGTACAATGTTTATGACCCAAAACCTGGTGTATTTCAAGGAATTGTGTGAGGCAATTCAACGTGCAATTCTTCCCTTAATACTAATGGTCATGGTTTGGTATATGCTAAAGATGGATTTGAAATTAATAAAAGCGACTAAATCATAATGGCAAAACATTCATGCTTGTTAGAGGTGGATTCAATCGCAATGTTTCACTGGATAGTATATTCATAGATGAATGTGACCCATGCTACAAGTGACATTTAAAAAAAAAAAAAGCAGCCAATTTTTAACCTAACCAAAACTGCATCAGAGATGTCTAGGATTCTCTAAAAATTTGAGGACACGGGGATAGTCCCCTAAAATTTCAATCCAAATGTGGGGATGCTTCCACAATTGTTCCACAGTCCCCAATGGGGTCTCTCCAACATTTGAAACATTTACAAGGGCTTCCTAGGTCTCTGAAACATTGGATCATCATGTATCTAGGATTTAAAGGTGGGGACACATTCCCACAAAACATATGAATATTTTGCAATGGAAATTTGTTCATTGTGGTGTGGTGAGAGCATAACTATTTACTGGGGTTCTATTCTCACTGAAAAGGTTCGGTGGACTTTGGGGCATGGGGAGATGATTTATTTTACTAATTTTGGAATCGAGAAATGTTGGCATCCAATCATTCCAATGTGCCTCTTGTGGTATTCTATGTTCCACTCATTCAGGTTCGAATCTTGTTGTGGTCTTACATTCCACATGGTTTGTATTAAAAGTGATGAGGCTATGTCCAATCTTGTTTGATTTTGGTAGAGAAGATACCTCCTAAGACTTGGGACCTTAGCTACACAACTCTACACTTTGTTGTTCCTCCCCTTAGGGCATGTTCCATAAAGAATATCCAATGAATATTCATCTCACTAAAAATATTCCGTGGACTTCTTCCCAAAGTTAGGTGTCGAGGAAAAGTTATTTTTGAAACCTAGCAAATTTAGCATATTATTATTTTAATATGTCTATAGTTGTCTACTTTGTTTTTATTCAAGATTTCATAGTCATAGTAAAGCATGCCCAAAGTCGATGTTACACTTAAATGTTCTCATATGTTCTCATATGCCTATGATTTTTTTATAACGAGTATAGATAAATCATATTTAATACTTAAGACTTGTAACATCTCCCTCCCACCTTGAAGACCTAAGAGTGACTACGACTCATAAAAATAGAAATGAATCATAAATGCGTCCATGAGGAATAGAAAACCCTCACCACAATGAGGTTACTCCCACCGCAAGTAAATCAAGGGCACATGAGACATTCTAACATTATTATAGCAATGAAGAACATTATATGTTTGATGGAGATAATACATTTGAGATATGTATTATTTGTAGAACACGTAATGTTACCTATAATCATGGGACATCACATGGTGAAACAAACCTCATACATATAATAGTGGAACCCTATATACATAATAATGGAGAATTATATATATATATATATATATTGGAGACATATATATATTTGTGATATATATTGTATATTGAACATATAATGTTACAACATTACATGGTAATGCAAACCTCCTACGTACATACATTATATGTAGTACATACATTATATCTAGAACATACATATAATAATGGAACCTTATATATATATATATATATATATATATATATATTAATGAAGAATAGTATATATATATTGGAGACATATATATTTGAGGTAGATAGTAAATGAATAACATATAATGTTACATACAATGGTGAGATGAACCTCACACATATATGTATTATATGTGGAAATATACGGAAATATATATATATATATATATATATATATATATATATATATATATGGAGAATAGTATATATATAACTCGGGACATATATAGATATATATATTTTGTTACATATAAAGACAAGTCTCATACATGTATGTACTATATGTGGAACCATATATATTTAATATTGGAGACATATATATATTTGTGATATATATTGTATGGAGAACATGTAATACGTGGTGAAGCAAACCACATAAGTACATATATTATATCTAGAGCATACATACAATATTGTAGCACTTATGGTGAAACTAATTCCTCCTATATAAGGATATTAGTGGAAGTTATAGAAAAATAAATTCTATATGCATACATATATTATCATCAATAACCGGTGATGAGAAGAATTTCATATATGAGAAAAATGTAAAAGAAACATAACTCGCCATTTCATTTTTGCAAGCGTTGCAAAATAGTTCGTCGGTAACATAAGAAATAATGGCGTCAATGAAATGCAATATTAATAATAGAGATGCTATCATAATCTTAATGAAAATAAGATAATGGAAAAAAAAATGAGGTACAACCTCACATGGCGTGTGAATGGTGATATGAACAATGCATCATGCCATAGTTGAAATTCCTTATATCACTATGCCTTGATTGGTGGAGGAAAATTATCAACGCTAATTGAGCTTCCCTAGATTATAGCATTTAAATACTGGAGGAATTATTGATGGATAGCTGGAATTGATTATCTAAGGGGACGCTATGCGAGCTAATTACTGGGCGATGTTGAATAGCATTAACTCATTCCCTGATTTCTGATTTTCAGCCATTTATAAAGGATTACCCGTATTCACAACCATTTAGTATGCTGAAATCCCTGAATTTTGTGACTACTAATGTTCAGCAGTTATTATAATTGCGTGATTCACAGCCGTGGATGGGAGGAAAATCATGATGGCTGTAAAAAGTACCGATGGGATTTTTACCTTTATATATGGGTGGCTTCGAGTCGTTGGGAAAGAGAAGGGAAAAAAATTGAAAGGAAGGGAATACTTACTAGTTTGTTAACTATGGGATAAGAGGGATGATTTTGGGAAAAATGGACACCAAGATGGTTGTGCCGGATGCTGTCATGTAAGTGCGAAAGGTATGCACTTAGGTCAGAGAACAACAGAGTGAGGGGAATGGCTACCTGCACCAAAAAGCAGTGACAAAAATACTCATGTCTCTGCTCCATAGTGCAACCCATGTCATTTTGGGGTTCTGGGCCTTGTAGATAGCGCTAATGTCTATATAAAGGAAGGTTGTTAGCTGTTAAAGCCCTCATTTTCTTAAAACATTCTATTGATATCCTTGTGAGTTAGCACTGGGAATTTTGTGTAGGGACGTTCCCTTCTGTAGGCGTCCTTTGGAGTACCCAGGAGTCTGGTGGTACAACTGTGACATCTCTGTATGCAAGCTTGCGCTGGAGGTAAGATTATGTGCATTATCTTGTAATATAACTGTTTTAACTCTGGTTGTCTACTAAATGAATTAAGGGGACTCAGACTCAAACCTGAGGTAGATATATTATGGGTGGCCACTCCTTTGCATGGGCTTTTTACGAATTCACAGACTGTTTTTGAGTTAATCTCCCTATTTGTTGAGATATGTGTGTGATGGAACATTTCCTTTCCTTGATTTCTTTTGTTCTAGGATTATCAATTATTGGTATATATTGTTGTTCATTCGTTGGGTTGAGATCATATGGTTTTCTTTACTTGTGCAATATTAGTTATGTCTTTGAATTTGGGACTATGCATACGATTTTTTTTTATATGGGAGACCATAACTCTCTATTGTCTGTTAAACAAATCTTAAGGGCATGAGCATGATTATCAAATATTGGTATATATTGATGTTTAGTCATTTTTGTTTGTGTCTCTACATTTGGGACTGTGCATAAGATTTTTTTATATAGGAGACCATAATGGCTCCATTGTCTATTAAATAAATCTGATGGGCATGAGCTCGATTATCAATTATTGGTATATATTGATGTTCAGTCATTTTTACTTATATCTCTACATTTGGTATGGTGCATAGGATTTTCTTATAGGAGACCATAACCGCCCTACTGTCTATAAAATGGATGGGCATGAGCATGATTATCAATTAATGATATATTATTGATGTTCAATTGTTTTGTTTGTGATTTTATGGATTTTATGTGTCCAATGTTATTCATGTCTTTACATTTGAACTTGAGCACTACTGCTCATTCGTTGGCATCTTGGAAATCCAGCTCATAAAATATGAGCAAGTGTGCTACTATGTTGGAAAAGCTCTTATACATGATCCATTCGGTTTTCAAAAGAGAAATCTTTAAAACGGTAGCCCAGAGGTTCTCGTGACTTAAATTATCAGCCCTAATACTAGTGGTTGTTTGTGCCGAATTATTAACCCTCATTGTGCTTAGTTATCAACCTTCTCCTTCTTCTGTATTAACAGGCAAAGGTAAAGATTTGTCATGGAGTTTAATGACTGCTTAAAAAGGATTACGTAAAAGAGGTTTAGTCTTGAGTTTATGATGAGAATGATTGTTACCTGACAATTTACAAGGACCTCTGTTTTTGTTAGTAGAGACTAAGGATTAACTCCTAGAGAGGGAGTCCATGAGAAAGGAAAAGAAAGCATGGTGTGCATATTGTAACTTTTTATGAGAATAAATGTCGCATGATGTGACTGTTAGGTGGACATAACCCCAAGTTTGGGGTGAACCATGTACTTTGGTGTCTTTTCATGTTGCGCCTCATGATGTTTATATTCGCTCAAGTATTGGTGTCTCTGTGTGATGTGTCTGAATGTTTTACTTTCTTCATCGTAATTTCTGTACATGTGATCCCGTAGTGCAAATGGAAGGTAATACTGTAAAAAGATAATAAAAAACATTACTGTTAACTTACTATTTTATGGTATGCATAGTAAGTCATTTTGAGGGCACTATGATGATGACATGTTGTGAATTACATTAAAAGAAATTTGTTTTACAATGCACATCATTTTTGACATATTTGATGTGAAATTTCTTGTAAAGTTTGTCGATA
Source organism: Pseudotsuga menziesii (assembly GCA_001517045.1). NCBI lineage: Eukaryota > Viridiplantae > Streptophyta > Pinopsida > Pinales > Pinaceae > Pseudotsuga > Pseudotsuga menziesii. Next base: position 44,805 of record LPNX011197632.1, read on the forward strand.
ACAAGTTGGACCCCTTTGTAGTAATAACGAAATAAAAACCTTACCCTCTTTTTTCCGCACATATTGGCATCAAGGGCTAAGAGGGACACTACATATGGTATCAGAGCAAAGTTTACGACACTTGGACCTAATGGACTCATTGACATACAGGTATGTTGTGAACTATATGATTTGAATATGAGATCTTATATTTACTTATCTGTACACACGTTATAGAAAGAAAAATCATTTAATGTTGAGATCGTTGAACTGGTTTGCATGGGTGTTCTCATGATTATGTGCAATGCATGAAGTTAGTTGCATGAACTCAAATACATGAAAGGTTATAAGTTTGATTGGTGAATGGGACAGTGAAGACAGTATTAGGCCTGATGCAACATATCTATGCAAATTGTACTTATGGTTATTTACATACATATTAATGAGTAAAGTACGAGTTGAAATTGTTTTAGTAAGATTAAGTGTATAATATTAACACATCAAGAAAGGATATTTGAAGAGGGAATAGAAGCATTGATACGATACATAGGTATATTCTGTTACATACAAATAGGAATTGGTCATCATATAGTTTATTTTATGAGAATATGTTGCAACTTATTTTGAGCAAGAATTTGTAATCAAGTGCGCAAGATTTCAAGAAGCAACATCACATTGGGTTTCGTGGAATCCTTAGTGGAAAAGTAACATTTGGAGTCTCTATGATTCCTGGTTTATTATGGAAGGTAACCAGGAGGACAACATTTGATTAATTATATTGTATTTTGGAAAAACATAGAATCTTCGAGATGGTCTGTACATGCATTAAGACTAGAGTATCAAGTTATGTTTGATATATAATGTAGTCACCTAGGTCTAGAGGGCTTAGGTAGACATCGCTTGAAGAAATCAAGGGAGTGGTTAAAGAGAATTTAATAAGTTGACCATTTAGGAGTTGTTGTATTGCCTTGACACTCTACAAGATTTGGCGCAACTTTAGTAAAAGGGTTTAAGAAAAGGTAAGTGACACTAAAATAGTAGCTATGCTAAATGGCTTATATTATATGGTCAAGATTGTACAAATACAAATTGTATCAAAAATGTTAGAGGTATTAAAGCTGTCATTCAATAAAATTTGTTTAATGTGAAACACCCCTTTCATGAAAGCCGGGAACATGAGAATTCCTTTAATCACAGGATCACATGCTAGTCAAAATAGCTACGATTGCATATGCCGTAAAGAAGAATTATGTTTTGATATTATTAATCTAGTCTCGCTCTCATGAACTGATAAACATAGAAATGGTTCGTTGTTGCACACAATAAGTAAATGATGAGAGGAGTAAATTTGGTTTCAAAAAAAAATTGAGTATAACAATAGCTGTTAACATCGTGGTCAGAAGTTGCTCGCTAACTTGTGAATGTTGAAAATCCTTAGCATACTAAATAGAGGCTAAGTAAGGGTAGGACTTGATTTTCAGAATAGCTGGGAAAATAATTCAACTTAGTTACATTAACACCATTGTTGTAATGTATCCTTTGAATGTAATTATTAGTATGCAAAGATTTGGGTTATGCAGCTATTTATACATATTAATTGGCATCATTGACCTTTTTCATTCGTTACAGAATTTCTTCAAAAGGGAACCACACGGCTTAATATGGACTTGGCCTACAATTCAGCTAAGGTAAAAAGCATGGTGTGTTGTACCTACTGTTACTGGTTGTGTAGAAAGAATGCACCTATGAAAAGGATTGCATTTGAATGGGCTGAAAAGTTGTACTATAGGACATAAGTAGCAGAGACATGAAATTATGTTATACTTAAGTTACTAACGATATTGCAAGGTTCGTTTCCCTAGCATCGCCATTCATGAATATGGAATAAAGTTGGAATATCCCTTCACTAGCAAATATCCTAACATAGACGAGTAAGGACTTCTGAAAATATAGATGTTGAGAATAATTGATGAATGTTGTAAAATGTGTTATGATAATATTGCAAGATATGCTAGGGATACTATTAGTTGAAATCGGCTGTTAGTAATTCAATACCTTAATTAATAAGGTTAAGTATGGGTAATGTCTTATTGATGAATTTTGAGTTTTCATAAACCAAGGATTAACCATGGATGATGATATATTGACATTGCAGGTTTCATCAAGATTATGACCATTGATGCAATCGACATGCATTGTGGTGTCTAAAAAGAATGTCTATCGGTTAAATAAAAAGCTCAGTTTAAACCTTGCATTCAATATCCTAATTTACATTTAATGCTGCAGGGTTTTACACCGTTAGATTTAATTCAACGTTCAACCTAATGATGCTCATACAGCGCCTGCGAGGTAGATATTGAAAGCCTCGGTGATTCGCTCTAAGACTTGCCGTTTTTGCGCAGTGTTGGGCAGAGACTTGTCGTTTCAATATTCCCGAGGGGCCGAGAGGCCTTGCCGTTTTAGCGCCTTGCCATTTTTGCGCAGTGTTGGGCAGAGACTTGTCGCTTCAATATTCCCGAGAGGCCTTGCCGTTTTTGCGCAGTGTTGGGATGAGACTTTCCAGTTCAATATTCCCGAGAGGATCTCATGTACATCATTTTTTACCTCTATTGACCTTGCCCGTAGTATTACAATGTTTGACCACGTTGTGATTGCAAGAACAAGAATTCGTCTGCCGGATTGGGCGGGTTGGCGGCGTTTTCGTTAGGGCTTATACTCAGCTCACTGCCTGGCTCGGTAGGATAAATAAGTCGGTGAACAGCACATACCGAATTACGAGTCTTCTGTCATTTCTTTGCATCCGCTATATACCAAATTACATCATAGCCGTGCTCATTCTCATCCATATTGATTCTAATCAATATTGCTAGACTCGCAAATTCCCTTCGATCTCAGACCGTCTATAATTTTCCTTTGTTCTTTCCACCGTTTCAGTGTTTAATCATCAGCAATCAGTGATAGCTGAGGAGGACCAACCAGTATCAATGGAAGGGCTTATACCTTGCATTTACTGAGCTGTTATCCGAAAGAAGAGTGATGATCAAATATGTCATAACTGTAATATATTATCAGCAGCAGAAGATTCGAGTAGAGGAAGATCATTTGGGGGGGATGTCTACAATAATAACACCAGAATTTCCAGTACGGCAGATTCACGAAGCTGTGGCATTAATGCACCGCAAGAAGTTTTGTTGAAGCCACCAGATCGATATTCTTTGAGTAAATCCTTACACAGATGGGCCCTGTCAGCCTTTTGTTTTTGTGTTTTCGAAAATGGGGAAGGCCAATCTCACCAGCCCATTTACTTCCGTGGGTGATTCTATCCCATCTTTTCTTGTTGCAGTTAGTTTTGATCTTTTGGCTCACATAGTTTGTGTTGAATTCCTACGTTAAACAATATCTTATCAGGTAGATTATTGCGGTATTTCTAACATTGCTTGGAAGCTCATGGAAATCATTTGGCTAATGAAATGTAGTAGCCATTATATGGTTACAGAATTTCTGTATGTGGTTGCTCTGTAATTTTTTGAACTCTAAACTTAATTCATGACAAGTTTGTTAGCAAATATCAATACGAATGATTCATAATACCTAAAATAGCTCTTCATAGCCATTATATGGTTGAGAATATCTGTATGTCGTTTCTCTTTGAGTTCTAAACTTAATTCATGACAAGGTTGTCAGCAAGTATCTATAAGAATGATTCATAATACCTAAAATAGCTCCTGCATTTATTTATTGGAATGAAAAATTTTCTTTGTGGGAAAAGATATATCAAGTAATTAAATGAGGGTAGGTTCTATCCAGCAAGTAAATCAGATTTCTTTGTATTGTCTGTATTGCATTGTCATGAATTCGAATATAAAGTGACAAAATCTATTTGATCTTTACTTCTCTCCCAGAATATGTTATCAATCAATCGAATAAACTCGCCTCCCCAGAATACTCCTCAGTAGAGTCCGATCAATCAACTTGCTTTCCCAGACTACTCTTCAGTTTCGAGAATAAAATCTAATCAAAGCCTCTGCCGTCTCCATGTCCGTTGTCCACCCACCTTCCCATTCTTTAATTTAGTTGCCGTTAGGATTCTGCCCACCGTTAGTCTTCAACCGCGATATAAGGAATTAAGTGCATTGATGAGGAGTAATTTATTTGATCCTTATGAGGAGGTGATGACGGATGAGAAACCTATATGTGAGCCAGTCTTCCGGGAGAGAGGGGACAATCAGGAGCCATCAACCAGAAGCCAATAGACTTTCATAAAGGGCCTAGACTTTCTCCTTTCATAATGAAAAGGTGTAATGAATAAAGCAACTAAAATGGATATGCTGGCGGTATATAAAGGTAGAATGTGGGGCTGTTGCAAGATGTTTTTTATACTGATTCAAAGCCATGAAAATCAGAGTTACAAGTCCATTGAAATACTGTAACTAATTACCAATTTATAGGCTAACTTAAATGGTTTTTTACCTTTCTCAAATGATATACCAAAGCTTTCACAGCCATAAAACGGTTTCCTCTGAAATTATGAATGATAAAAAAATAAATTCATGGTACCACATGCCAATTATACATCTGTGTTCAAACACCTCACTACTAAATGGCAAGAGATATTTAGTGGTTGCGTGAAATAACTAGCCTTATATATTTTTGGGAAATTGTGTATGTTAGGGAAAGTATATGAGATTAACAAGAGGAGTTTTTCTGAAATGTTATTTTAATATAATGTTCATCAGGGTTCTCTTAACTAGCTTGCATTTCAGTTACTATGCCTATCATGGAAAAACATTATATAATTACATATTTATAAATAAAAATTAACAATCTCCAAAATAAGATTGACTATTAAAAACAAATTTGTATACTAATTTTTATAAGAATATAACAATTTCAATATTTTAATGCTTGCAATTTGTTTCTGTATTAATTTTTATATTTTGATAAGAATATAAATTTTTTTATATTTTAATGCTTGTAATTTGTCTTCTCTATATATATGGATGGCATTGTATTAAAGAAACAGTTGTAGACAAGCCTCATATAAAAAAAAAAAAAATTAACATTTCAAAACCAAAACATAAATGAGTACCACCCTACACTCTGCTTTTTCTCAAAATCAATTTCAATATAATACTGAATATCATATAATAATATGGTTACTCACTGTTGATACTTTTAGCTCAAACAAATCGATGAAAGAAAAGAGACTATATTTTCTCAGAAATATCAAAATTATATACCTGGTCATATCATGTGTAATGAGGTCTTAAATTAATGTACATGAAAAACAAACATTGATTGAGAACACCACAATAAAATATTGGCTGCTTTGTTAAAAAAAAGTCTAAACCTATACACTAATGTTTAAAATTAGAAAGATTTCTTCAATAACAAAAGAGCAATCCTAACCCTCTAAGCATTATGTTCACCAATGTTAGAAATATTTGACTATGTCAAAATTTTCTAATCCATCTAATCTTGAGAACAAGAATACCCCTTAAACAAGCTTCAATAATGATGTGAGAAAAATGACATAAAATATATAATTCATTTTAAAAATTAGTAATCCATGTCCTAAATTTTTAAGGAATTAATATTAAATCTTATTTATTATAAATGAAGAAAAATAACATATCTATTTTTCAACAATTTAGAAGTTAAAATAATTTCATTCACAGATAATCTGTTTTCATAATTAAATTTGATCGTTCTACAATTTAAGTATCCAAGACACAAATAAGCACAAGGTTGGATAAACCTCGCATCATTCATAAATATTATAAGGAACTCATTAGTGAACTTAATAGTGGAATTTCTGACATCAAGAGTCACAAGTACTGAATAATCAAATATTAAATTCATATTACTAAATTGTAGGTAAACTTGACAATACTCTAACTGTAGGTGTGATAGTGTATTTCTACCTTAAAAAAATTTCTTGTGTAATGAAATGCAGTCATGTGTTTTTATGTCAATTAAGAAAGTGATGATGTATATTGATTACTCATGTTGCACAATATACACCATTAGTTATTGTATAGAATTGAATAGTCTACATTGAAGGAAATTATCATAAGAAAACACTAAGGTATGAAAATATATACAATTGAATAGTCTTCATTGAAGGAAATTATCATAAGAAAACAATAAGGAATGAAAGTATCATCGCAACAGTAATGCTATCCACTTCCAAGTATATACTCCAATTATGAGATTAAAATATCACATAGATTACTACTAGAAGTTTCTATACATGAAACTAATGGGAAACCTTTTCCGTAGGGTTTCCCAAGGTTTTTGTAGTAGTGCCTATGTCTAAACTGATTCCCATAGACAAATGAAGTGAAGTGCAAGTTTTCGTAGCATGACATAAATAATCCATTTCTCTAAAAATAACAATTCCAAATTGTTCCAACCATCAAATTAATACTACATTTTGCACATTATAATGCATACCTCATAATAAAGTACAATTTTTATGACCTAGAACCTGGAGTATTTCAAGGAATTGTGTGAGGCAATTCAACCTGCAATTCTTCCCTTAATACTAATGGTCATGGTTTGGTATATGCTAAAGATGGATTTGAAATTAATAAAAGGGACTAAATCATAATGGCAGAACATTCATGCTTGTTAGAGGTGGATTCCGTCGCAATGTTTCACTAGATAGTATATTCATAGATGAATGTGACACATGCTACAAGTGACATTTAAAAAAAAAATGGCCAATTTTTAACCTAACCAGAAAACTACGGCATGGGAGATGTCTAGGATTCTCTGAAAATTTGAAGACACGGGGATAGTCCCATAAAATTTCAATCCAAATGTGGGGATGCTCCCACAATTGTTCCACAATCCCCAATGGGGTCTCTCAAACATTTGAAACATTTACAAGGACTTCCTAGGTCTCTGAAACATTGGATCGTCGTGTATCTTGGATTTAAAGGTGGGGACACATTCCCACAAAACATATGAATCTTTTCCAATAGACATTTGTTCATTGTGGTGTGGTGAGAGCATAACTATTTACTGGGGTTCTATTCTCACTGAAAAGGTTCGGTGGACTTTGGGGCATCAGGATGTGCTTTATTTTACTAATTTTGGAATCGAGAAAAGTTGGCATCCAATCATTGCAATGTGCCTCTTGTGGTATTCTATGTTCCACTCATTTAGGTTCCAATCTTGTTGTGGTCTTACATTCCACATGGTTTGTATTAAAGTGATGAGGCTATGTCCAATTTTGTTTGATTTTGGTATAGTAGATACCTCCTAAGAATTGGGACCTTAGCTACATAAATCTACACTCTGTTGTTCCTCCCCTTAGAGCATGTTCCACAAAGAATATCAAATGAATATTCATCTCACTAAAAATATTCCATGGACTTCTTCCCAAAGGTAGGTGTTGAGGAAAAGTTATTTTTGAAACAGAGCAAATTTAGCATATTATTATTTTAATATGTCTATAGTTGTCTACTGTGTTTTTATTCAAGATTTCATAGTCATAGTCAAGCATTCCCAAATTCTATGTTACACTTAAATGTTCTCATATCTTGTAATATGCCTATGATTTTTTCATAAGGAGTATAGATAAATCATATTTAATACTTAAGACTTGTAACATCCCCCTCCCACCTTGAATACCTAAGAGAAACTACGAATCATAAAAATAGAAATGAATCATAAATGCGTCCATGACGAATAGAAAACCCTCACCACAATGAGGTTACTACCACCGCAAGTAAATAAAGGGCACACGAGACATTCTAACATTATTATAACAATGAAGAACATTATATGTATGACGGAGATACTACATTGAGATATGTATTATTTGTAGAACATGTAATGTTACCTATAATCATGGAAAGGTACATGGTGAAACAAACCTCATACATATAATAGTGGAACCCTATATACATAATAAAGGAAAATTATATATATATTGGAGACATATATATATTTGTGATATATATTGT
>LPNX011197632.1:54246-84201 GCA_001517045.1 Pseudotsuga menziesii
AGATTGCTTTTTAGTTAATCTCCCTATTTGTTGAGATATGTGTCTGATGGAACATTTCATTTCATTGATTTCTTTTGTTCCGGAATTATCAATTATTGGTATATATTGTTGTTCAATCGTTGGGTTGAGATCTTATGGTTTTATTTACTTGTGAAATGTTATTTATGTCTCTGAATTTGGGACTGTGCATACGATTTTTTTCATATGGGAGACCATAATGCTCTATTGTCTGTTAAAAGAATCTGAAGGGCATGAGCACGATTATCAAATATTGGTATATATTGATGTTCAGTCATTTTTATTTGTGTCTATGCATTTGGGACTGTGAATAAGAATTTTTTTATATAGGAGACCTTAACGGCTTTGTTGTCTATTAAATAAATCTAAGGGGCATGAGCATGATTTAGGTCGTAGTTAATTTGAAGCTATGCTTACGATTTGATACTCGACTGTAACGCTCTATTGTCTATTAAAAATATGATGGGCATGAGCCCAATTATCAATTATTGGTATATATTGATGTTTAGTCGTTTTTACTTATGTCTCTGCATTTGGGACGGTGCATGCAACTTTCTTATAGGAGACCATAACCGCCATGTTATCTATAAAATGGATGGGCATGAGCATGATTATCGATTAATGATATATTATTGATGTTCAGTTGTTTTGTTTGTGATTTTATGGATTTTATGTGTCCAATGTTATTCATGTCTTTGCATTTGAACTCGAGCACTGCTGCTCATTCGTTGGCATCTTGGAAATGGAGCTCATAAAATATGAGCAAGTGTGTTACTGTGTTGGAAAAGATCTTATACATGATCCATTTGGTTTTCAAAACAGAAATATTTAAAAGGGTAGCCCAGACATTCTCGTGAATTAAATTATTAGCCCTAATACTAGCGGATGTTTGTGCTAAATTATTAACCTTCGTTGTGCTTAGTTATCAACCTTCTCCTTCTTCTGTATTAACAGGAAAAGGTAAAGATCTATCATGAACAGGTTAATGACTGCTTAAGAAGGATTAAGTAAAATATGTTTAGTCTTGAGTTAATGATGAGAATGATTGTTACCTGATGATTCACAAGGACCTCTGTTTTTGTTAGTAGAGACTTAGGATTTACTCCTAGAGAGGGAGTCGATGAGAAAGGAAAAGAAAGCATGGTGTGCATATTGTAACTTTTTATGAGAATAAATGTCGCATGATGCGACCATTTGGTGGACGTAACCCCGAGTTTGGGGTGAACCACGTACTTCGGTGTCTTTTCATGTTGCACCTCATGATGTTTATATTCGCTCGAGTATTGGTGTCTCTGTGTGAAGTGTCTGAATATTTTAATTTCTTCATCGTAATTTTTGTACATGTGATCATGTAGTGCAAATGGAAGATAATACTGTAAAAAGATAATAAAAAATGTTATTGTTAACTTACTATTTTATGGTATGCATAGTAAGTCATTTTGAGGGCACTATGATGATGACATGTTGTGAATTACATTAAAAGGAATTTGTTTTACAATGCACATGGTTTTTGACATATTTGATCTGAAATTTCTTGTAAAGTTTGTCACTAACATGTTGGACCCCTTTGTAGTAATAACGAAACAAAAACGTTACCCTCTTTTTTCCGCACATATTGGCATTAGGGGCTAAGAGGGACACAACATAGGGTATCAGAGCAAAGTTTATGACGCTTAGACCTAATGGACTCATTGACATACATGTATGTTCTGAACTATATGATTTGAATATGAGATCTTATATTTACTTATCTGTACACACGTTATAAAAAGAAAAATCATTTAATGTTCAGATCATTGAACTGGTTTACACAGGTGTTCTCATGATTATGTGCAATACATGAAGTTAGTTGCATGAACTGAAATACATGAAAGGTTATAAGTTTGACTAGTGAATGGGAAAGTGAAGACAGTATTAGGCCCGATGCAACATATCTATGCAAATTGTACTTATGTTGATTTGCATACATATTAATGAGTAAAGTAGCAGTTGAAATTGTTTTAGTAAGATTAAGTGTATAATATTAAAACATCAAGAAAGGATATTTGAAGAGAGAATAGAAGCATTGATGTGATACACAAGTATATTCTGTTACATACAAATAGGAATTGGTCATCATATAGTTTATTTTATGAGAGTATGACGCAACTTATTTTGGGCAAGAATTTGTGAGTAGGTGCGCAAGATTTCAAGAAGAAGCATCACATGGGGTTTGGTGGAATCCTTAGTGGAAAAGTAACATTTGGAGTATGTATGATTCCTAGTTTATTATGGAAGGTCACCAGGATGTTAACATTTGTTTAATTTTATTGAATTTTGGAAAAACATAGCTTCGATAATTGGATATGTGAGAATTTACTTTATAAAAGTTTTGGAAAGGTTCTATTAAGGTACCTAAATATAGTAACTATATCATTTTAAGAATGATCAATTTAAGCAATTTAGTTATAGAATCTTCGAGATGGTCTATACATGCATTAAGACTAGAGTATCAAGTTATGTTGGATATATAATGTAGTCGCTTAGGTCTAGAGGGCTTAGGTAGACATCCCTTGAAGATATGAAGGGAGTGGTTAAAGAGAACTTAATAAGTTGACCATTTAGGAGTTTTCGTATTGCATTGACACTCTACAAGATTTGCCGCAACTTTAGTAAAATGGTTTAAGCAAAGGTAAGTGATACTAAAATAGTGGCTATGCTAAACAACTTATATTATAGGGTCAAGATTGTACAAATACAAATTGTATAAAAAATGTTAGAGGTATTAAAGCTGGCATTAAATAAAATTTGTTTAATGTGAAACACCCCTTTCATGAAAGCGAGGAACACGAGATTTACTTTAATCACATGATCACATGCTAGTAAAAATAGCTACGATTGCATATGTCGTAAGGAAGAATTATGTTTTGATATTATTAATCTAGTCTCGCTATCGTGAACTAATAAACATAGAAATAGTTCATTGTTGCACACAATAAGTGAATGATGAGAGGAGTAAATTTGGTTTCAAAAAACAATTCAGTATAACAATAGCTGTTTAACATCCTGGTCAGAAGTTGTTGGCTAACTTGTGAATGTTGAAAATCCTTAGCATACTAAATAGATGCTAAGTAAGGGTAGGACTTGATTTTCAGAATAGTTGGGAAAAGAATTCAAGTTAGTTACATTAACACCACTATTGTAATGTATCCTTTGAATGTAATTATTAGTATGCAAACATTTGGGTTATGCAGTTATTTATACATATTCATTGGCATTATTGACCTTTTTCATTCCTTACAGAATTTCTTCAAAAGGAAACCCGACGGCCTATGGACTTGGCCTACAATTCAGCTAAGATAAAAAGCATGGTGTGTTGTACCTGATGTTACTGGTTGTGTAGAAAGAGTGCACCTATGAAAAGGCTCATATTTGGATGAGCTGAAAAGTTGTACAATAGGACATAAGTAGCCGAGACATGAAATTATGTATTACTTCAAGTTAGTAACGATATTGGAAGGTTCGTGTCCCTAGCATCGCCATTCATAAATATGGAATTAAGTTGGAATATCCCTTCACCAAAAAATACCCGAACATAGATGAGTATGGATGTTTGAAAATATAGATGTTGACAATAATTTTTGAATGTTGTAAAATGTGTTATGCTAATATTGCAGGATATGCTGGGGATACTATCTGCTGGAATTGGTTTAGTAATTCAATACTTTAATTACTAAGGTTAAGTATGGGTAATGTCTTACTTATTGATGAATTTTGAGTTTTCATCAACCAACGATTAACCATGGATGATGATATACTGACATTGTATGTTTCATCAAGATTATGACCATTGATGTAACCGACGTGCATTGCGGTGTATAAAAATAATGTCTATTGGGTAAATAAATAGCTCCATTTAAATAATGCATTGTATCTCCCAATTTACATTTAATGCTGCAGGGTTTTACACCGTTAGATTTAATTCAACTTTCAACCTAATGATGCATAACCCCATACAGTGCCTGCAAGGTAGATATTGAATGCCTCGGTGGGTCACTCTAAGCCTTGCTGTTTTTGCGAAGTGTTGGGCAGAGACTTGTCGCTTCAATATTCCCGAGAAGTCTTGCCATTTTTGCTCCTTGTCGTTTTTGCACATTGTTGAGCAGAGACTTGTCGCTTCAATATTCCCAAGAGGCTTTGCCATTTTTGTGCAGTGTTGGGCAGAGACTTGTCGCTTCAATATGCCCGAGAGGATCTCATGTACCTCATTTTTTACCTGTATTGACCTTGCCATTAATATTACAATGTTTGACCATGTTGTGATTGCAAGAACTAGAATTCGTCTGCTGGATTGGGTGGGTTGGCAGCGTTTTGGTTAGGGCTTATGTTGGAATATAATCCGTCGGGATTATACAATATGTAAATATTTTAAATATATTTTGAATGTGAATAGTCATGTAGGAATATGAATAGGTTGGTTGGAAGTTGATTCACATCCGACATATGAATTGTATAAATAAAGGCATTTCCCAGGGAATAAGAGGAATTCGGGAGTTATTCCTGACAGTGGTATCAGAGCGATTCATAAATTTTGCATGTACAATCTACATTATGCTGCTATCTGCACCCTGGGATTTCGTCAGTATGCAGATTGCATGCATTGGTGCATGCGCTGGATACTGTAACGTTCATGAGCCTGCCAATTATTCTATGCGTAGAAGCCTTGCAGATGACCATTTTGTCCCTTTTGAGAATAGACAGACTCACATCGTGACTGTTTGAATAGTGTTACCTCGTTACCTTTTCACTTCAAATGGTCTGTGTTTTACCTTATGGTCACGACCTCTCAGACCTACCTCCATTCTACTATGGAGTTCTGGAGCATTGAAGATACGGGCACGACCTTTGCGACCAGTTGAGAACTGCGAAGAGCCTCAAACTACTAACTACTGTGGAAGGAAGTGGGAAGAATTCTATTCCAGACCTAGCAGCTATCATTTTTTGTTTGACAGTGCTCCCATTGTGCTGCTACGTATACATTCTAGGTATCGAGACTCATTCTACTTTCTAGTTCGCCACTCCCTACACACCATTCCGATCTTTAGTTTCTAGTATTCTCGTCATTCTCGGTGGAAGGATCCTCTTAAAGCTTTTTTTTATAACTGAGTTTTGATCTATGAGAGAGTTGTGAGGAGTTTGTTTGTTTCACAAAGGAATGATTAAATTTGTAAGATGTCATATGTGAATCAACTTCTTTTGTTGCAAACTTGTGAGAGTCGAGACAATATTTTGATCGCGGTGATGTAATTGTGAGAATTACGACCATCCATGGTGAGATATCAGTACTAAAATTTGATATTGTATTGAAGACTGAAGCTATTGAAGACGCATTGCTGCTTTGTTGAATGATGAAGGAAGGATGAATATTCACACTTTTTCATTTGCATGAAGATTGAAGCCATGGTATGCTACTGTGACTTCCTTAAAGTCGGTGACTAAATACTGCTAGTGAAGATTCACGCTCTTTCTCAAGTGCATGGAGCTGCTCGTATTCTGTAGCTTCTATATCTTCTGAAATATTTGTGGAACATGAAGACCATTGTGTAGGGCTACGAATTTTTGCATTAAGAAGTGTTGCGATTACTAGGGTGGAAACCCTAATTTTCTGCAGTGAACTGTTCATGCTGATAAACTGCAACCATTCTGTGAAGATCGTGTAAGTTCTTGTGGAGTATCATGCCTGCGACCTACTCCTGTGGGGTATCATGAAGTTGGAGAGTGCTGCGATTTATTTGCTATGTCTTTGCTGAGCTTGAAGACTGAAGTTGTGACCACATTCTATGTGAAAGGAGATTGCTAAAACCATTAGAGGAAATTTCAACTCAAAATGGGCCTTTTAACTTTTATTCAAATTCCATGTCATCATTTGTTAGCCAATGAAATTGCTTTAAATTTGAAATACCGTATAGGTCTTAAACACTTTTTTAATATAAATTTGGGGATAGGTATCATAAAAAAAACTACTTTATTTGTTTGTATTTTTGACATATCTCCGTGTGTTTTTACTCAAATTTTGATCGGGAGAGCTCTTTGGATGTGGAATTAAATTACTCATCCAACGAGTATCCACTCAGCATAATTTTGACATACCCCGCTACCCCAAAAACAAGAAATACCTGAAAAAACAGAATGATGATGTATTTTTGACATATCTCCCTATGTTCTTACTCAAATTTTGATTGGGAGAGCTCTTTGGATGCGGAATTAAAATCCTCATCCAACGAGTACCCACTCGGCATACTTTTGACATACCACGCTACGCCAAAAATAGGAAATACCTGAAAAAATGGAATGATGATGTCATCATTCCATTTTTTCAAGTATTTCTTGTTTTTGGGGTAGCAGGGTCTGTCAAAAGTATGCCGAGTGAGTACTCGTTGGATAAGGAATTTAATTCCGCATCCAAAAAGCTCTCCCGATCAAAATTTGAGTAAAACAATGGGGAGATATGTCAAAAATACAAACAAAAAAGTAGTTTTTTTCTTTTCTTCCTCCAAAATTAATAAATATTATTTTATTATTTTAACTATTATTTTATTAATTCATTTTAGGAGGCCCATTTTGAGTTGAAATTTCCTCTAATGGCCCACCATGTTGACCACATAAGTACATATATTATATGTAGAGCATACATACAATATTGTAGCACTTATAGTGAAACTAATTCCTCCTATATAAGGATCTTAGTGGAAGTTATAGAAAAATAAATTCTATATACATACATATATTATCATCAATAACCGGTGACGAGAGGAATTTCATATACGAGAAAAATGTAAAAGAAAAACAACTCACCATTTCATTTTTGCAAGCGTTGCAAAATAGTTCATCGATAACATAAGAAATAATGGCATCAATGAAATGCAATATTAATAATAGAGATGCAATCATAATCTTAATGAAAATAAGATAATGGAAAAAAACATGAGGTACAACCTCGCATGGCATGTGAATGGTCATATGAACAATGCATCATGCCATAGTTGAAATTCCTTATATCACTATGCTTTGATTGGTGGAGGAAAATTATCAATGCTAATTGAGCTTCCGTGGATTATAGCATTTAAATAGTGGAGGCATTATTGATGGCTAGCTAGAATCGATTATCTAAGGGGAAGCTATGCCAACTAATTACTAGGCGATGTTGAAAAGCATTAACGCATTCCCTGATTTCTGATTTTTAGCCATTTATAAAAGATTACCAGGATTCGCAGCCATTTATTATGCTGAAATCCCTGAATTTTTTTACTACTAACGTTTAGCATTTATTATAATTGCCTGATTCACAGCCATGGATAGGAGGCAAATCATGATGGTTGTAAAATGTACCGCTGGGATTTTTACCTTTATATAAGGGTGGCTTCGAGTTGTTGGAAAAGAGAAGGGAAAAAAGATTGAAAGGAAGCAAATACTCACTAGTCTGTTAAGTATGGGATAAGAGGGATGATTTTTGGGAAAAAGGGACACTCGGATGGTTGTGTCGGATGCTGCCATGTAAGTATGAAAGGTATGCGCTTAGGTTAGAGAACAACGCAGTGAGGGGAATGGCTGCGTGCACCAAAATGCAGTGACAAAAATACTCATGTCTTTGCCCCATAGCGTGACCGATGTCATTTTGGGGTTCTGGGCCTTGTAGACAGCACTAATGTCTAGATAAAGGAAGGCTATTAGCTGTTAATGCCCTTATTTTCTTAAAACATTCTATTGATCTCCTTGTGAGTTAGCGGTGGGGATTTTGTGGAGGGACGTTCCCTTGTGTATGCATCCTTTCGAGTACCCAGGAGTCTGGTGGTACAACCGTGACATCTCCGTATGCAATCTTGCGTTGGAGGTAAGCTTATGTGCGTTATCTCATAATATAACTGTTTTAACTCTGGTTGTTTGCTAAATGAATTAAGGGTACTCAGACTCAAACCTGAGGTAGATATATTACATATATATATATATATATAGGATTTAACTGAGTTTCGATTCAGCTTATATTCACATTAAGATGAAGGATGTGTTGCCACTCCTTCGCATGGGATTTTTACGAATTGATAGATTGCTTTTGAGTTAATCTCCCTATTTGTTGAGATATGTGTGTGATAGAACATTTCCTTTCATTGATTTCTTTTGTTCCGGGATTATCAATTATTGGTATATATTTTTGTTCAATCATTGGGTTGAGATCTTATGGTTTTCTTTACTTGTGCAATGTTATTTATGTCTCTAAATTTGGGACTGTGCATACGATTTTTTTATATGGGAGACCATAATGCTGTATTGTCTGTTAAACAAATCTGAAGGGCATGAGCACGATTATCAAATATTGGTATATATTAATGTTCAGTCATTTTTATTTGTGTCTCTGCATTTGGGACTGTGCATAAGAATTTTTTTATATAGGAGACCATAACGACTCTATTGTCTATTCAATAAATCTGATGGGCATGAGCACGATTTAGGTCGTAGTTGGTTTGAAGCTATGCTTACGATTTCATACTCGACTGTAACGCTCTCTTGTCTATTAAAAATATGATGGGCATGAGCCCGATTATCAATTATTGGTATATATTGATGTTTAGTCGTTTTTACTTATGTCTCTGCATTTGGGACGGTGCATATGATTTTCTTATAGGAGACCATAACTGCCGTGTTATCTATAAAATGGATGGGCATGAGCATGATTATCGATTAATGATATATTATTGATGTTCAGTTGTTTTGTTTGTGATTTTATGGATTTTATGTGTCCAATGTTATTCATGTCTTTGCATTTGAACTCGAGCACTGATGCTCATTCATTGGCATCTTGGAAATCGAGCTCATAAAATATGACCAAGTGTGCTACTATGTTGGAAAAGATCTTATACATGTTCCATTCAGTTTTCAAAACAGAAATCTTTAAAAGGGTAGCCCAGACATTCTCGTGACTTAAATTATTAGCCCTAGTAATAGTGGTTGTTTGTGCTAAATTATTAACCTTCATTGTGCTTAGTTATCAACCTTCTCCTTCGTCTATATTAACATGAAAAGTTAAAGATCTATCATGGACAGGTTAATGACTGCTTAAGAAGGATTAAGTAAAAGAAGTTTAGACTTGAGTTTATGATGAGAATGATTGTTACCTGATGTTTCACAAGGACCTCTATTTTTGTTAGTAGAGACTAAGGATTTACTCCTAGAGAGGGAGTCCATGAGAAAGGAAAAGAAAGCATGGTGTGCATATTGTAACTTTTTATGAGAATAAATGTCACATGATGCAACCGTTTGGTGGATGTAACCTCGAGTTTGGGGTGAACCATGTACTTCGGTGTCTTTTCATGTTGTGCCTCATGATGTTTATATTCGCTCGATTATTGGTGTCTCTGTGTGAGGTGTCTCAATGTTTTAATTTCTTCATCGTAATTTCTGTACATGTGATCCTGTAGTGCAAATGGAAGGTAATACTGTAAAAAGATAATAAAAAATGTTACTGTTAACTTACTGTTTTATTGTATGCATAGTAAGTCATTTTGAGGGCACTGTGATGATGACATGTTGTGAATTACATTAAAAGGAATTTGTTTTACAATGCACATGGTTTTTGACATATTTGATGTGAAATTTCTTGTAAAGATTGTCGCTAACAAGTTGGACCCCTTTGTAGTAATAACGAAACAAAAACTTTACCCTCTTTTTTCCGCACATATTGGCATCGGGGGCTAAGAGGGACACTTCATATGGTATCAGAGCAAAGTTTACGATGATCAGACCTAATGGACTCATTGACATACAAGTATGTTGTGAACTATATGATTTGAATATGAGATCTTATATTTACTTATCTATACACACGTTATAAAAAGAAAAATCATTTAATGTTGAGATCGTTTAACTGGTTTGCACAGGTGTTCTCATGACTATGTGCAATACATGAAGTTAGTTGCATGAACTGAAATACAGGAAAGGTTATAAGTTTGATTAGTGAATGGGAAAGGGAAGACAGTATTAGACCCGATGCAACATATCTATGCAAATTGTACTTATGTTGATTTACATACATATTAATGAGTAAAGTACCAGTTGAAATTGTTTTAGTAAGATTAAGTGTATAATATTAACACATCAAGAAAGGATATTTCAAGAGGGAATATAAACATTGATGTGATACAGAAGTATATTCTGTTACATACAAATAGGAATTGGTCATCATATGGTTTATTTTATGAGAGTATGACGCAACTTATTTTGGGCAAGAATTTGTGAGTAGGTGCATAGGATTTCAAGAAGAAGCATCACATGGGGTTTGGTTGAATCCTTAGTGGAAAAGTAACATTTGGATTGTGTATGATTCCTAGTTTATTATGGAAGGTCACCGGGACAATAACATTTGTTTAATTATATTCAATTTTGGAAAAACATAGCTTCGATAATTGGATATGTGAGAATTTACTTTATAAAAGTTTTGGAAAGTTTCTATTAAGGTACCTGATTATAGTAGCTATATCATTTTAAGAATGATCAATCTAAGCAATTTAGTTATAGAATCTTCGAGATGGTCTGTACATGCATTAAGACTAGAGTATCAAGTTATGTTGGATATATAATGTAGTCGCTTAGGTCTAGAGGGCTTAGGTAGACATCCCTTGAAGATACAAAGGGAGTGGTTAAAGAGAACTTAATAAGTTGACCATTTAGGAGTTGTCGTATTGCCTTGACACTCTACAAGATTTGCCGCAACTTTAGTAAAATGGTTTAAGCAAAGGTAAGTGACACTAAAATAGTAGCTATGCTATACGGCTTATATTATATGGTCAAGATTGTACAAATACAAATTGTATAAAAAATGTTAGAGGTATTAAAGCTGCCATTAAATAAAATTTGTTTAATGTGAAACACCCCTTTCATGAAAGCGAGGAACACGAGATTTCCTTTAATCACATGATCACATGCTAGTCAAAATAGCTACGACTACATATGTCATAAGGAAGAATTATGTTTTGATATTATTAATCTAGTCTCGCTATCGTGAACTAATAAACATAGAAATGGTTCGCTGTTGCACACAATAAGTGAATGATGAGAGGAGTAAATTTGCTTTAAAAAAAAAATTCAGTATAACAATAGCTGTTAACATCTTGGTCAGAAGTTGTTGGCTAACTTGTGAATGTTGAAAATCCTTAGCATACTAAATAGATGCTAAGTAAGGGTAGGACCTGATTTTCAGAATAGTTGGGAAAAGAATTCAAGTGAATTACATTAACACCACTGTTGTAATGTATCCTTTGAATGTAATTATTAGTATGCAAAGATTTGGGTTATGGAGCTATTTATACATATTCATTGGCATTATTGACCTTTTTCATTCTTTACATAATTTCTTCAAAAGGGAACCAGGAACCAAACTTATGGACTTGGCCTACAATTCAGCTAAGATAAAAGCATAGTGTGTTGTACCTGATGTTACTGGTTGTGTAGAAAGAGTGCACCTATGAAAAGGCTCGTATTTGGATGGGCTGAAAAGTTGTACGATAGGACATAAGTAGCCGAGACATGAAATTATTGGAATATCCCTTCACCAACAAATACTTGAACATAAACGAGTAAGAATGTCTGAAAATATAGATGTTGAGAATAATTGATAAATCTTGTAAAATGTGTTATGCTAATATTGCAGGATATACTGGCTGGAATTGGCTTAGTAATTCAATACCTTAATTAATAAGGTTAAGTATGAGTAATGTCTTGATGAATTTTGAGTTTTCATAAACCAAGGATTAACCATGGATGATGATATACTCACATTGCAGGTTTCATCAAGATTATGACCATTGATGTAATCGATGTGCATTGCGGTGTATAAAAAGAATGTCTATCGGTAAATAAATAGCTCATTTTAAACCTTGCATTCAATATCCCAATTTACATTTAATGCTGCAGGGTTTTACACCGTTAGATTTAATTCAACTTTCAACCTAATGATGCATGTCCCCATACAGCTCATACACCGCCCGCTAGGTAGATATTGAATGCCTCGGCGGGTCACTCTAAGCCTTGCGGTTTTTGCGCAGTGTTGGGCAGAGACTTGTCGCTTCAATATTCCCGAGAGGCCTTGCCGTTTTTGGGCCTTGCCGTTTTTGCGCAGTGTTGAGCAGAGACTTGTCGCTTCAATATTCCCGAGAGGCCTTGCCGTTTTTGCGCAGTGTTGGGCAGAGACTTGCCGCTTCAATATTCCCGAGAGGATCTCATGTACCTCATTTTTTATCTCTATTGACCTTGCCAGTAATATTACAATGTTTGACCACGTTGTGATTGCAAGAACAAGAATTCGTCTGCCGGATTGGGCGGGTTGGCGGCGTTTTGGTTAGGGCTTATACTGAGCTCACTGCCTGGCTCGGTAGGATAAATAACCAAATTACGAGTATTCTGTCATTTCTTTGCATCCGCTATATACCAAATTACATAATACCCGTGCTCATTCTCATCCATATTGATTCTAAGCAATATTGCTAGATTTGCAAATTCCCTTGGATCTCAGACCGTCTATAATTCCCTTTGTTCTTTCCACCGTTTCAGTGTTTAATCATCAGCAATCAGTAATAGCTGAGGACCAACCAGTATCAATGGAAGGGCTTATACCTTGCATTTACCGAGCTGTTATCCGAAAGAAGAGTGATGATCAAATATGTCATAACTGTAATATATTATCAGCAGCAGAAGATTCGAGTAGAGGAAGATCATTTGGGAGGGATGTCTACAATAATAACACCAGACTTCCCAGTACGGCAGATTCACGAATCTGTGGCATTAATGCACCGCAAGAAGTTTTGTTGAAGCCACCAGATCGATATTCTTTGAGTAAATCCTTACACAGATGGGCCCTGTCAGCCTGTTGTTTTTGTGTTTTCGAAAATGGAGGAGGCCAATCTCACCAGCCCATTTACTTCCGTGGGTGATTCTATCCCATCTTTTCTTGTTGCAGTTAGTTTTGATCTTTTGGCTCACATAGTTTGTGTTGAATTCCTAGGTTAAACAATATGTTATCAGGTAGATTATTGTGGTGTTTCTAACATTGCTTGGAAGCTCATGGAAATCATTTGGCTAATGAAATGTAGTTCGCCATAGCCATTATATGGTTACAGAATTTCTGTATGTGGTTGCTCTGTAATTTTTTGAACTCTAAACTTAATTCATGACAAGTTTGTTAGCAAATATCAATACGAATGATTCATAATACTTAAAATAGCTCTTCATAGCCATTATATGGTTGAGAATATCTGTATGTGGTTTCTCTTTGAGTTCTAAACTTAATTCATGACAAGGTTGTCAGCAAGTATCTATAAGAATGATTCATAATACCTCAAATAGCTCCTGCATTTATTTATTGGAATGAAAAATTTTCTTTGCGGGAAAAGATATATCAAATAATTAAAGGAGGGTAGGTTCTATCCAGCAAGTAAGTCAGATTTCTTTGTATTGTCTGTATTGCATTGTAATGAATTCGAATATAAAGTTACAAAATCTATTTTATCTTTACTTCTCTCCCAGAATATTATCGATCAATCGAATCAGTCAATCGAATAAACTCTCCTCCCCAGAATACTCCTCAGTAAAGTCCGATCAATCAACTTGCTTTCCCAGACTACTCTTCAGTTTTGAGAATAAAATCTAATCAAACCATCTTCCGTCTCCATGTCTGTTGTCCACCCACCTTCCCATTCTTTAATTTAGTTGCCGTTAGGATTCTGCCCACCGTTAATCTTCAACCACGATATGAGGAATTAAGTGCATTGATGAGGAGTAATTTATTTGATCCTTATGAGGAGGTGAAGCCGGATGAGAAACCTATGTGAGCCAGTCTTCCGGGAGAGAGGGGATAATCAGGAGCCATCAACCAGAAGCCAATAGACTTTCATAAAGGACCTAGACTTTCGCCTTTCATAATCAAAGTGTGCAATGGATAAAGCAACTAGAATGGATATGCGGGCGGTATATAAAGGTAGAATGTGGGGCTGTTGCGGGGTGTTCTTTATACTGATTGAAAGCCATGAAAATCAGAGTTACAAGTCCATTGAAATACTGTAACTAATTACCAATTTATAGGCCAACTTAAATGGTTCTTTACCTTTCTCAAATGATATACCAAAGCTTTCACAGCCATAAAACGATTTGCTCTGAAATTCTGAAAGATAAAAAATAAATTCATGGTACCAAATGCCAATTATACATCTGTGTTCAAACACCATACTACTAAATGGCAAGAGATATTTATTGGTTTGGTGAAATAACTAGCCTTATATTTTTGGGAAATTGTGTATGTTCGAGAAGGTATATGAGATTAACCATAGGAGTTTTTCTGAAATGTTATTTTAATTTAATGTTCATCAGCGTTCTCTTAACTAGGAAATTGTGTATGTTCGAGAAAGTATATGAGACTAAACAGAGGAGTTTTTCTGAAATGTTATTTTAATATAATCTTCATCCGGGTTCTCTTAACTAGTCTGCATTTCAGTTACTATGCCTATCATGGAAAAACATTATATATATTTATGAATAAAAATTAACAATCTCCAAAATAAGATTGACCATAGAACAATTTTGTATACTAATTTTTATAAGAATATAACAATTTCAATATTTTAATGCTTGCAATTTGTCTTCTCTATTAATTTTTATATTTTTATCAGAATATAATTTTTTTTATATTTTAATGTTTGTAATTTGTCTTCTCTATATATATGGATGGCATTGTATTAAAGAAACAGTTGTAAACAAGCCTCATATATATATATAAAAAGATAACATTTCAGAACCAAAACATAAATGAGTACCACCCTGCACTCTGCTTTTTCTCAAAATCAATTTCAGTATAATACTGAATATCATATAATAATATGGTTACTCACTTGTTGATACTTTTAGCTCAAACAAAGAGATGAAGGAAAAGAGACTATATTTTCTCAGAAATATCAAAATTATATACATAATCATATCCTGTGTAATGAGGTCTTAAAATAATATACATGAAAAAAAAACATTGATTGAGAACACCACTATAAAATATTGGCTGCTTTGTTAAAAAAAAGTCTAAACCTATACACTAATGTTTAAAATTTGACAGCTTTCTTCAATACCAAACAAACAATCCTAAGCCTCTAAGCATTATGTTCACCAATATTAGAAATATTCGATTATGTCAAAATTTTCAATCTAATCTTGAGAACAGGAATGCCCCTTAAACAAGCTTGGATAATGACGTGAGAAAAATGACATAAAATATAAAATTCATTTTAAAAATTAGTAATCCATGTCCTAAATTTTTAAGGATTTAATATTAAATCTTATTTATTATAAATGAAGAAAAATAACATATCTATTTTTCAACAATTTAGAAGTTTAAAATAATTTCATTTCACAATTTAGAAGCTAAAATAATTTCATTAAGAGATAATATGTTTTCATAATTAAGTTTGCTTGTTCTACAATTGTAAGTATCCAACACACAAATAAGCACAAGGTTGGATAAACCTTGCATCATTCATAAATATTATAAGGAACCCATTAGTGAACTTAATAGATGAATTTCTGATATCAAGAGGCACAAATACTGAATAATCAAATATTAAATTCATAATACTAAATTGTAGGTAAACTTGAAAATACTCTAACTACAAGTGTGATAGTGTATTTCTACATTAAAAAAAATTCCTCTGTAATGAAATGCAGTCATGTTGTTTTTTGTCAATTATGAAAGTTATGATGTATATTCATTACTCATGTTGCACAATATACACCATTAGTTGTTGTATAGAATTGAATAGTCTGCATTGAAGGAAATTATCATAAGAAAACACTAAGGTATGAAAGTATATACAATTGAATACTCTTCATTGAAGGAAATTATCATAAGAAAACAATAAGGTATGAAACTATCATCGCAACATTAATGCTATCCACTTCCAAGTATATAGTCCAATTATGATATTAAAATATCACCATATGGAAATATCACATAGATTACTACTAGAAGTTTCTATACATGAAACTAATGGGAAACATTTTCCGTAGGGTTTCCCAAGGTTTTTGTAGTAGTGTCTATGTCTAAAATGATTCCAATAGACAAATGAAGTGAAGCACAAGTTTTGGAAGCATGACATAGATAATCCATTTCTCTAAAAAAACAATTCCAAATTGTTCCAACCGTCAAATTAATACCACATTTTGGACATTATAATGCATACCTGATAATAAAGTACAATGTTTATGACCGAGAACCCAGAGTATTTCAAGGCATTGTGTGAGGCAATTCAACCTGCAATTCTTCCCTTAATACTAATGGTCATGGTTTGGTATATGCTAAAGATGGATTTGAAATGAATAAAAGGGACTAAATCATAATGGTAGAACATTCATGCTTGTTAGAGGTGGATTCAACTAATGTTTCACTAGATAGTATATTCATAGATGAATATGACCCATGCTACAAGAGACATTTAAGAAAAAAAAAAGTGGCCAATTTTTAACCTAACCAGAAAACTACTACATGGGAGATGTCTAGGATTCTCAGAAAATTTGAGGACACAGAGATAGTCCCCTAAAATTTCAATCCAAATGTGGGGATGCTCCCACAATTGTTCCAGAGTCCCCAATGGGGTATCTCCAACATTTGAAACATTTACGAGGACTTCCTAGGTCTCTGAAACATTGGATCATCATGTATCTAGGATTTAAAGGTGGTTACACATTCCCACAAAACATATGAATCTTT
This sequence comes from Pseudotsuga menziesii, assembly GCA_001517045.1. Classification (NCBI taxonomy): domain Eukaryota; kingdom Viridiplantae; phylum Streptophyta; class Pinopsida; order Pinales; family Pinaceae; genus Pseudotsuga; species Pseudotsuga menziesii. The sequence goes on from LPNX011197632.1 coordinate 71,036, forward strand.
TCCAATGGGCATTTGATCATTGTGGTGTGGTGAGAGCATAACTATTTACTAGGGTTCTATTCTCACTCAAAAGGTTCGGTGGACTTTGGGGCATGGGGAGGTCCTTTATTTTACTAATTTTGGAATCGAGAAAAGTTGGCATCCAATCATTGCAATGTGCCTCTTGTGGTCTTCTATGTTCCACTCATTCATTTTCCAATCCTGTTGTGGTCTTACATTCCACATGGTTTGTATTAAAAGTGATGACGCTATGTCCAATCTTGTTTGATTTTGGTAGAGTAGATACCTCCTAAGACTTGGGACCTTAGCTATAGAACTCTACACTCTGTTGTTCCTCCCCTTAGGGCATGATCCACAAAGAATATCCAATAAATATTCATCTCACTAAAAATCTTCCCTGTACTTCTTCCCAAAGGTAGGTGTTGAGGAGAAGTTATTTTTGAAACCGAGCAAATTTAGCATATTATTATTTTAATATGTCTATAGTTGTCTACTGTGTTTTTATTCAAGATTTCATAGTCATAGTCAAGCATGCCCAAATTCTATGTTACACTTAAATCTTCTCATATGTTGGAATATGCCAACGATTTTTTCATAATGAGTATAGATAAATCATATTTAATACTTAAGACTATTCTCACTTAGTAGCACTACATCGATATTGTTGGAATTTAAATTTTGATGGATATCAATTACTAGAATTTAGGTCCTATAAGATGTTTTCATTTACAATTCAACCTACAATGCACTTTTTGTTGAATTCCTATGCCTAAATATGAATACTTCATCATAGATAAATAGTTAAACAAAGCTCATTCATTAGAAAACACGCCTAATGCAAAATGCTTCAACTTCTGTAAGTGAATTCATTTTTTGGTTTATGGTGAGATTAATAATAAAAAGTAAAATGTTCCAATTTTAAATTACTTACATTCCATAGCTTGAATGTATACCAAAATTGTTGTGAAAGTATGAGGCCTAATATTCCAAGTTAGCTCCTTTTGGCTCATTATTGTAGGTTCTAGGTCATTCTCTTTCTTGAACTAATAAGCATATCTAAGCTCAAAATAGTGGTCCAACTTCTATTGTAGATCTAAATTGTGATATGGTAGGTGGTGGACAAGATTGTTCACTTGACTTATGTTCTAGATTCTACTTAGTTGATGAAGAAGAAAATGTTCCCTATTAAGTGTACATGAATCCACAACATACCATTAAATATTACAAGTGACTCTAGCCTCATATTCTCTTGAAACATCAACATAAAAACTTAATATAAGATGTTCCTCATAAATATTATGTAGAAGAAAACATTTAAAACAAGGTAACACACAACATCATTGAAGCCATGTCAATACATAATACAAAGCTTGAATCGTCTGAAGGACAAAACATGTAGAATAATAGTTAACTAGATAATGCAAAATTGTTTCTTCAGAAAATTACAAGCCGATGTTGCATAATGATCACATAAATAATGCAATGACACATCATAAGATTTAGAAAGAATCCTAATCATATTATATGAGCTTCAAATCAATTTTAATTGTATCATATTGAAAAACAATTTGCTAGACATCATGTAGGACGAAGAACAATATTGAGAATTTTTAATACTCTAAGATATAGAACTTTGAGCTTAATGCCCTATTTATAACCCAATATGCCACTCTGTTGGTAATTACTTGACTTGATGAAATTCAATAATTTTTAATGACAAATCGTTACACCTAATATTGTCACGTTGCCTATATCCGTGAAGTTGATATGTGAAAGGACCTTTTGGAGGTATTTTTCCTTTCTATAAGCCCATTCCTAGAAGATCTAACACACTTTGTCTCTTAACATAGAGATTAATCTATGGATGATGCCTCTTTCTGGTTGACAGGAAGCGTTAGTGACTATAGTTTATGGAAACTATAGTCCATTATTACCATAGCTTGCATATACTTGAGTCTGGGTCCCGTTGTCCCTTTGGAGCACTATGTGCTCTTCCCAAGATTGAATTTACTTGTGAGATTTCTATCGAGGGATGGAAAATTGAGGTGGTGGAGGCCTAGGTGAAGGACTCAATTTTTACGGTTCGCAGATGTGTCGACAGAGGTTGTCACTTGTGTAATCTTTGATTTGATTAATAGAAATATCTTTTCATGTCCAATAATGTGCGTTTGAATTAATATTGAATCCATGGATATGTTTAATTGCTTATACATTGTTGATTATATATGCTAGAGTAGATCTAACACCATATTATATAGCATGCTTGTATTCTTTGCTATTGTTGAGAGAAAATTGCTAGCACAAGCGGGATTGGAAAAAGCTCAATGGGGATATACTTCAACCATCTAGAATAAGGTATGATTCGAGGTCCCTTAGTGTTAGATGTTTGGTTTCCCTTGCATATTGGGAAGGGATTGATTTCTTATGTCTAGCTCTTTGTTGTGGTACACCACAAGCCATAGGAAATTTTTCTTCGTAACAAAATTGGTGATCATAATGGGGAGGTTCTTGGTTGTTTCTCTTTGGGGGTTTTTGGTATTCAATGTACCTAAATTGCTCTGATTTCTCTATTTCTGTCTTGGGTCTGGGGGCATTTTTTCCTAGTAGGGTCTTTAAGGAGTAAATTTTGTCTCAGCTTGTCTGTTTTCCATATTTTTCTTCCTTTTTCTTACTGTACATGGGTTTATCTTTCATAGTCATGTATACATGTGGTTTTTCTTTCAATAGTAGTCTATGTACACTGGTTTACTGAGAACAGTCGCATATGCCTTGATTTTAAGCCTTAGTGGGAGGATTAAGTGTTGTTGGGTGAGTTTGGATGATTACTGAGTCTTCTTGGATGCTTCTGGAGTCTGTATACACCCTTTGTTTCTGACCAGAGTCTATTTTTAGTTTGATTTTTGGAAATGTTCTTGTCATTCATTTTCTACATTTTTGTTTTGAGATTAGCGCATTAGGTATCTTTTACCTTGGTGATTTGCTTAGCTACTATTTGTGAGTGGTTACAGAGTCTGAGGGTTGTAGAGTCATCTCTTTTTCTTTTATATCTCATTTAATTCAAAAATACAAAAATATTTTTTGTTTTGCATAGTTATGCATTGATTACATTTTCCATTAGCACAGTATTTGCATTAGCTTTGCTTGGTGAATTATAGTTAGATTTTAATATAGGAATGATTGCACTTACATTTGAAGGAAAAATTTTGGGTGTGTGCAAGAAGTTGAGGGACCTTTTAGATGCAATCCTAGTTTTCAAAAACAAGATCACGTTACCAAAAAAATACATCAACCCGAGCCTAACATAGCACTTGGTATGTTCAACCCGAGCCTGACATATCATGGGACATGTAGGATAGGAATCCATATCGCGTACGCGTTATATAACTAAAAAATGTGCTCGCGATATGTAGTTATAAAACACGTACGCGATTTGTAAATCATACAAAAAAATTAAATACACAGTCTCGAAACCTGCGGCCCATTTTAACAATCAAGAACGCGAAATTGAAGGGAAATTGGAGCGTTTTGGAGCGAGACCACTGCTTGGGATTGTTGCAGGAGCTGATTTAGGTTGAGGGGAGGAGATGTCACTCATGCATTGTCATCCAACAAGGTAATTCAACCACCCAAAGCATTTTTTTGTCAATTTTTACCCTATAATTGTGTTTTTTAATAAAATAATCAATCCAACAACTCCCAAGCTAATGTTTGATGGGACAAAGAAAATTTGTTTGATTTTGAGCAGCAAAATTAAAAAACATAACTACAGAAACCATTTACATAATTTTAAAGGATTTGGAACTTTTTTATATAAATTTTATATTGTTTAATTCAAATAAGTTTAAATGTTTCATAAATTTATATGGAATATAAAGAATGTCAAGCTATATAATATGTTACTTTATATATATATAATTTTACATATCATAATATCAATATAACAAGTAATTTATACTAATGGAAGAAAGAAACTTCCTTTTATTTTGAGTAACAAAATTCAAAAACATAGTTGAAGAAATAACTGATGTAATTTTAAAAGATTTGGATTTTTTTATTAGTTCTTTTATTAAGGTATTGGCATTGTATATTTTAGATAGAACTAGAGTTTTTCACATGAAAACATGCATAGGAAATTTAGCAATACTTCCCCATCTTAGTGGATGGTAGAGGTTGTAAACCCTAGGCTATTTTAACAAAATGCCTGACCCCAAAAAACTCTTAAAAACACAGTATGAAAATGTCTTACCAATTGAACTAACTTGAAACTTAGATAGAACAACAAAATTGTGGAAGTGCTAAATCTATTTTGTAAATGAAAATAATTTTAAAATTGATATATGTAAAAGTCACCAATGAGGGTGAAGAAGTGCCTTAACTTCTAGAAAGAAGTTGAACGAAACTCATTATTTAATTTTTAAATGTCTATTTTTAAGTTTTAAATGTATGTAAGTGAATGCCATTAAATTGCTTGTAACTTGAGTTTTCCTTAATTTACATTTTCAGTTTTGAAGAGATGTCATTATATACCATGTATACGTTTCTAATTATTTTCTTATTGGTTTTTTTATTGCAGTTACGGCTATGGACCCCAATGCTGAAATATTGATTGAGCTTTCCGAGTTGAGAGGTCTGAGTATTGCTTTTACTGGTGGTGATAGGATTCAACATTCACTTGCATCCACTTTGGATGCAATTGTTGAGACTATCACATTGTCAAACAACATACTATATGATATTTCTTCATATAGAGAAAGAAAAAGACGTGAGTACGCTGATGGGCTTAGCTACAGTGCAATTAAAAAGTTGAAAATCACCAAAGAGCATATATTTTCATTGTTTAGGGACCCTCGCATGAGGGAAATCCCAAATGCAAATAGGCCACATATCTCTATCGAGTGGTGCACATATCAACCATTTATTGATAACTAGATGGACATATGGTATACGGTTTTTGATATGCCACCACACAACAACAGGGAAATCCCCTTGTACTTCCTTCAGAAGATGTATGCAGAGTTTGTGTTGGGTAAACACGTAAACTATTTTGATATATTGGTGTTTCAGGGGATCGGTGGGGGGATGCCCCAAAACCGACCCAATGCCAAGCTTCGAGCCGTTGATCGCCCTATCCCTGCACCTCGTAGGCAGTTTCCTGGGCTAGATGTCCCACCTATACATCATGTTATTCCACAGACACGTGAGGCATTTTTGAGTTTGGCACGGGCCGTTGTTCACCATAGCACTATGGTTCAACATATGGGTGACGAAGGGACATCTGTCCTTGGTGTGGTACATACACTAGGTCATCATGGTGTAGTACCATCTTCTAGTGTAGTACCCTCATATACTGCAGGACCATCTACTAGTGCAGTACCATCACCACATTCCCAGCCTACTTTTGAGCCTCACGAGTGCACATCGTGTGGTCATCCATGCTATGGTATTTCGTTAGATGTCGTCTTCAATGGGTTTTTGAGTGATGTATGTATATGGTTAATTGTAATAAATTCTTCATTTATTTTCCTCTTTGTACACATATGTATAGTTTGAGCTAATATATTAATTTTTTGAACTTACAGTTGATGCTTTATGCCAGTAGCGACACCCCAGAGTATCATGTTCCACACTCTACACAGGGGCAGGACATTCCATCCACTGATCCCGTATCTCACACCGAGGTAAACATTTTAAAATTTCAGTTTTTTAATACTTGTTAAATTGTTAATTTCCACATACTGTACATGTTAGTTCACTAATGTTATCTACGGTCTAATATTTACAATTATTAAACTTGCAGATGCTGGATCCTTCACCGGGGAAAGCAATGATGGAGGTAGTATCCATGGTCGTATCGACCAAGGAAATATCTGGGCAGATGCCAGATCCTACACAAGGGAAAGCAGTGATGGAGGTAAACATTTTAAACATTTAAAAAATGTCATTTTTTAAATACATGTATGTTCGTTGAATCATGCATGTCTAGTTACATGAACTTTTGTTGACTATAGGCTGGTACCGAAACACCTGGATCATTTCCTGGAGTGGTATCTCCTCATAGGCCATATGTAAACAAGGGTCAAGTGTATATGAGATGGCCTACTCCTAGAAAGGTGAATTTGTCCACAACCATGGAGATACTAATACCATGGTAATTTGTATATCCTTCGATGATATTTCTTGGTTAACTTGAAATCCAGTGCATAAAATATTTTGTTAATGTTTGATTTGCATGTTTAATGCATCAGGAGCTAGAGTTTACTGTTGAAAACCTTGCAAGGATGGTTGACGTAGTAGTCAGTGCTACATCTACAATGGCAACAAGTCACATAGAGGTACAACTATTTGAACATGATATAGACATAGTGTGTTATTGTTGTCTATTGTTTATTCATGCACATTTATAACTATTTCAATATTTGATGATTGTAGCCACCACCACCACCACCACCACCAGGTCCTCCCCTCTCTGGTTCGAGCATGGATGCGACCATCATTCATGTTCAACCAACAGCTCCATCTGCTACACAAGAAACACAATCCCCTTGTCATAGTCTCTCACTAAGGTGAGATGTCCATTAATGAACAATTGTTTCATGCAATGTCCATTAACATTTTCATAATTTTTGAGTTAATTTAGATATGGTATTTTATTGAGCTGATGTATTAGTACATAGTTAATTCAATTTAACAATTGATATTTTAATTTGCAGGATCCAGAGATGCACACTGGTCCTATAGTTGATCCTACAGGATCACCCTCAAGAAAGAACAAGAGGAATCTTGAGTTTTGATGTGTCTTATGGGATATGTACATATCGATACATGTGTACATGTGGCTTAGACAGTTTTGGATACATGTACTTTTGGAGACATGTACATTGACATTTCACTTACATGTACACGTGGCTTTTATAGTTTTGGATACATGTACATGTGGCTTGGATAGTCTTGGATAGTTGTGGAGAGACATGTACTTCTGGTTACTTTTGGATATATATGTACTTTTCGATACTTTTGGATATATATGTACTTTTGGAGACATGTACACAATTGACATTTCAGTTATAAATGAATGATACATTTCACTTTGAATTTGTTCTTTGGTTTCCACATGTTCTTGTGTCAATCTATTGTATTGATTGGTGAGGATTATCTATTACTTATGAATGCACTATGTCAAAAGAAAAAACTATTATATTTAAAGGTTTCAATGATCTCAATACATGCACACTAAAGTCAAAGTTCTTGCTCGTGTAATTTAATAAATATAAGTGTAATACAATGTATTTCAAGGTTTCAATGAACTCACTACTTGCACACCAATTGGATATATCTAATTAAAAATTGTGAGTTTGGATTCATTAAATTACAAGTTAAGTCAATGCTCAAGTGTAATTTAATAAAACTAAGTGCAATACATGCTTTACATTTCATCAACAACGAGCAACACTATTCAACAAACCTCATGCACCTAATGACTAATCACTCAGCATTAAAGGAACTACAATAGAATCCGAATAATGACAACCAATTTTGTGAATCAACATAATTTGAAGCATAAGTCCATCGAATTTGAAAAAGTATAGTTCGACATTAGATTGATTCTTAATTGAGTTGTGACAGTAAGATAATATTAGGGTTAGGATTAGGGTTTCCTTGGTAGGGTTATGGTAATGGGACATGCATGTTAAACAATAAACCCTAGTTAGGGATAGGGTTTTCCAAGTTTGGCCTTCATTGGCATGAAATGTGTTGTCCAGCTTTGGCTCTCATTGGCGTGACTGCATTGTCCCTACTGAGCGAAACCCTAGGTTCAGAAACCATCGCAGATGGGGGTCACCAGGAAATGGATAGGAGGCAGAGGCCCCCCCCTAGCTAAAATCCCACGTCACGAATCCAACGGAATCAACGGTTCATTGATCGGAGGCCCGAGCATTGATCTATGGAGAGTTGTAGGTCACCTCCATATACCGTTCACGGACACCTAGTGGACTTGGGCCCGGTGTGCAAAAAACCTCACAGAGCATAAATTTTGAATTCTGTCAACTCCTGCTAGTGTGTTTGGGCATGGGAAATATGGCAATTCCAACCGCATCCCCACCATCCGTCGCTTTCCAGCTTTGGCCCTCGTTGATGTGACTGCATTGTCCCCTACTGAGCGAAACCCTAGCTTCAGAAACCACCATAAATGGAGGTCATCGAGTAATGGAGAGGATGGAGAGGCCCCCCCCTAGCTAAAATCCCTCTTCACTAATCCAAAGGAATCGATGGTTCATCGATCGGAGGCTCGAGCATCGATCTATGGCGAGTTGCAAGTCACCTCTAGATACCGTTTAGGGACACCTGGTGGACTTGGGCCCGGTGCGCATAAAACTTCACGGAGTGGCAATTTTGAATTCTGTCAACTCCTGCTAGTGTGTTTGGGCATGAGAAATATGGCAATGCCAACCGCATCCCCACCATCTGTGGCTTTCCATATTTGGCCCTCGTTTGCGTGACTGCATTGTCCCCTACTGAGTGAAACCCTAGCTTCATAAACCACCATCGACGGAGGTCATCGGGCAATGGACAGAAGGGAGAGACCCCCCCTAGCTAAAATCCCACTTCATGAATCCAACGGAATCAACAGTTCATCGATCGGAGGCCCGAGCATTGATTTATGGCGAGTTGCAGGTCACCTCCAGATACCGTTTAGGGACACCTCGTGAACTTGGGCCCGGTGCGCAAAAAACCTCAGGGAGCGGAAATTTTGAATTTTGTCAACTCCTGCTAGTGTGTTTGGGCATGGAAAATATGGCAATGCCAATCGCATCCCCACCATTCGTGGCTTTCCAGCTTTGGCCCTCATTGGCGTGACTGCATTGTCCCCTACTAAGCAAAACCCTAGCTTTAGAAACCACCGTAGACGGAGGTTATTGGGAAATGGAGAGGAGGGACAGCCCCCCCCCTAGATAAAATCCCTCGTCACGAATCCAACAGAATTGATGGTTCATCGATCGGACGCCCGAGCATCGATCTATGGCGAGTTGCAAGTCACCTCCAGATACCGTTCAGGGACACCTGGTGGACTTGGGCCCGGTGCGCAAAAAACCTCACGGAGCGGCGATTTTGAATTCTGTCAACTCCTGCTAATGTGTTTGGCCATGGGAAATATGGCAATGCCAACCACATCCCCACCATCCATGGCTTTCCATCTTTGGCCCTCGTTGGCCTGACTGCATTTTCCCCCTACGGAGCGAAACCCTAGCCTCAGAAACCACCGTAGATGGAGGTCATTGGGCAATGGATAGGAGAGAGAGGCCCCTCCCTAGCTAAAATCCCACGTCACAAATCCAACGGAATCGACGGTTCGTCGATCAGAGCCCCGAGCATCAATCTATGGCGAGTTGCAGGTCACCTCCAGATACCGTTTAGGGACACCTGGTGGACTTGGGCCTAGTGCACAAAAAACCTCACGGAGTGGCAATTTTGAATTCTGTCAACTCCTGCTAGTGTGTTTGGGCATGAGAAATATGGCAATGCCAACTGCATCCCCACCATCCATGGCTTTCCATCTTTGGCCCTTGTTGGCATGACTGCATTGTCCCCTAGTTAGCAAAACCCTAGCTTCAGAAACTGCCATAGACGGAGGTCATCGGGAAATGGAGAGGAGGGAGAGCCCCCCCCCTAGCTAAAATCCCATTTCAAGAATCCAACAGAATCGACGGTTTGTCGATCGGAGGCCCGAGCATCGATCTATGGCGAGTTGCAGGTCACCTCCAGATACTGTTCAGGGACATTTGGTGGACTTGGGCCCGGTGTGCAAATAACCTCACGGAGCGGCAATTTTGGATTCTGTCAACTCCTGCTAGTGTGTTTGGGGATGGGAAATATGGCAATGCCAACCGCATCCCCACCATCCGTGGCTTTCCAGCTTTGGCCCTCGTTGGCGTGACTGCATTGTCCCCTACTAAGCGAAACCCTAGCTTTAGAAACCACTGTAGACGAAGGTCATCAGGAAATGGATAGGAGGGAAAGGCCCCCCCCTAGCTAAAATCCCATGTCACGAATCCAACGGAATCGACAGTTTGTCGATCGGAGGCCCGAGCATTGATCTTTGGTGAGTTGTAGGTCACCTCCAAATACCATTCAGGGACACCTAGTGGACTTGGGCCCGGTGCGCAAAAAACCTCACGGAGCGGCAATTTTGAATTCTGTCAACTCCTGCTAGTGTGTTTGGGATGGGAAATATGGCAATTCCAACCGCACCCCTACCATCTGTGGCTTTCCAGCTTTGGCCCTCATTGGCATGACTGCATTGTCCTCTACTGAGCGAAACCCTGGAAAGTATGGTTGATAAACATGCCTAAGTAAAAATATGGTGCGTTACAGTCCATGCATGCCAAGTGGCATCTCGGAAAAAATATACACATGTACTAGTGATGATGTTGACGAGGATGGTGATGATGAATGGTGATGATGTTCATGATGTTGATGGTGAGGATGATGATGAGGATGATGATGATGAGGATGAAGATGATGAGGATGATGAGGATGATGAGGATGATGTTGATGATGTTGACAATGAGGATGATGATGAGAATGATGATGATGATGTTCATGATGTTGATGGTGATGATGTTGATGGTGATGGTGAGGATGATGATGATGATGTTCATGATGATGATGGTGATGATGATGATGTTCATGATGTTCATGGTGAGGATGATGATGAGGATGATGTTGATGATGTTGATGGTGATGGTGATGATGTTGATGGTGATGATGATGATGAGGATGATGATGATGTTCATGATGTTGATGGTGATGATGATGATGGGATGATGATGAAGGTGATGATGATGATGAGGATGAGGATGAGGGATGAGGATGAGGACGATGATGAGCATGATGATGATGATGTTCGTGATGTTGATGGTGATGATGATGATAAGGATGATGATGATGAATGATGATGATGTTCATGATGTTGATGGTGAGGATGATGATGATGATGTTCATGATGTTGATGGTGATGATGAGGATGATGATGAGGATGATGATGAAGGTGATGATGATGATGAGGATGAGGATGAGGATGAGGATGATGATGATGATGTTCATGATGTTGATGGTGATGATGATGATGAGGATGATGATGATGTTCATGATGTTGATGGTGAGTATGATGATGAGGATGATGAGGATGAATGATGATGATGTTCATGATGTTGATGGCGAGGATGATGATGATGATGTTCATGATGTTGATGGTGATGATGCTGATGGTGATGGTGAGGATGATGATGATGATGTTCATGATGTTGATCGTGAGGATGATGATGAGGATGATGTTGATGGTGAGGATGATGACGACGATGATGTTGATGGTGATGGTGATGATGTTGATGTTCATGATGATGATGATGATGATGGTGATGATGATGATGATGATGATGAAGGTGATGAGGATGATGAGGATGAGGATGATGATGAGCATGATGATGATGATGTTCGTGATGGTGATGATGATGATGATGATGATGAGGATGATGATGACTAATGATGATGATGTTCATGATGTTGATGGTGAGGATGACGATGATGATGTTCATGATGTTGATGGTGATGATGAGGATGATGGTGATGATGATGATGATGAAGGTGATTATGATGATGAGGATGAGGATGAGGATGAGGATGATGATGATGATGTCCATGATGTTGATGGTGATGATGAGGATGAGGATGTTGATAGTGAGGATGATGATGAGGATGATGAGGATGAATGATGATGATGTTCATGATGTTGATGGTGAGGGTGATGATGAGAATGATAATGATGATGTTCGTGATGTTGATGGTGATGATGTTGATGGTGATGGTGAGGATGATGATGATGATGTTCATGATGTTGATGGTGAGGATGATGATGAGGATGATGTTGATGGTGAGAATTATGATGAGGATGATGAGGATGAATGATGATGATGTTCATGATGTTGATGGTGAGGATGATGATGAGAATGATGATGATGATGGTCATGATGTTGATGGTGATGATGTTGATGGTGATGGTGAGGATGATGATGATGATGTTCATGATGTTGATGGTGAGGATGATGATGAGAATGATGATGATGATGGTCATGATGTTGATGGTGATGATGTTGATGGTGATGGTGAGGATGATGATGATGATGTTCATGATGTTGATGGTAAGGATGATTATGAGGATGATGTTAATGGTGAGGATGATGATGAGGATGAGGATGATGAGGATGATGAGAATGAATGATGATGATGTTCGTGATGTTAATGGTGAGGATGATGATGAGAATGATGATGATGATGTTCATGATGTTGATGGTGATGATGTTGATGGTGATGGTGAGGATGATGATGATGATGTTCATGATGTTGATGGTGAGGATGATGATGAGGATGATGTTGATGATGTTGATGGTGATGATGATGATGAAGGTGAGGATGATGATGATGATGCTGAGGATGATGTTGATGATGTTGATGGTGATGATGATGATGAAGGTGAGGATGATGATGATGATGATGATGATGATGAAGGTGATGAAGGTGTTTCCCTTATTTGTTACTTAGTATACATGCTAAGGGGTATATTTGATTGCTTTAGTTTATTGTTCAGTCACAATTTTCAACTCTCATATCTATAGTCAATCAAAATAGATTTTTGGTACATAAACACATGAAATTACCATTCATAGATTGACAATTCCAATAGGTGTTTGATACTCAAACATGATCCCTAGTTTTTCTTTGGGTCTCTTCATCTTTTGTTACTCTTTAGGGTGTGATAGACCTCCATTTTGACCATAGAACCTAGTTGAAAGGTTTGGGTGAATGAAAGTTAATGATGGTCTCTCGGGACATGTCAATGGAAATACAAACATGGAAAACCAACAATCTATTGTCTTGGAGGGACGATTCAAGGTATTTACACAATAAATTTGAATATGTTGAAAGAAGATGAAATGTAGAAAATTGAATAAGCTTTCAAAATATATAATTCCTATCTATGGATATTTTGTATGACCACAAGAAATTCACGTTTTTTAAGCAATATGTTGTTTTTTTGGGAAATTATATTGCATTGTTTTCTCATCGGTGCAAGTGACTTAAATGATGGGATTTCTTTACAAAATTTTGAA
>LPNX011197634.1:3272-35032 GCA_001517045.1 Pseudotsuga menziesii
CTAAACCATGATGAAACAAACTATGACTCAGGTGCTTCGGCACTTTTTTAATGGCGTTAGACATCTTAAAGAGACTATGCAATAGATAATAGGGGAGGTTAATTTGAAAACCCAAAAACACAGCCATGAGACGTAGGTGATAAACATACGCAGAGGACAAACGCCCTTCACATGTAAGATATCGGTGAATTAAATCTAAAACCGGACGCCATTCTTTGCGAAAGTACTTACGTGCTACCCCGGTACGGAACGAAACCTCCTGCGTCAGATTCTTCAGCAAACTGCGCCACTCTGTGATTTCCATTCTCTGGTATTTAAACCATTTTTGCCCTGTTAACGGCAAACCAGTTGCATGCGCGACAGACCTCTCATCCACCCTGAAACACAAATCTCCTACCTCACCCTGATAGTCCCTTAAAGACACGGCGAACAAACCATTTTTGCCCTGTTAACGGCAAACCAGTTGCATGCGCGACAGACCTCTCATCCACCCTGAAACACAAATCTCCTACCTCAACCTGATAGTCCCTTAAAGACACGGCGAACACCTGGGTAACTTCCGGGTTTGAATCAGAGAACTTCCGAAGGAACTGTAACCATCCCACCTCCCGGACTTTGTGCAACAAATCGGCATTCGATTCCAGCAAAGTCAATTCATGGGGCTCGACTCGAACCACCGGGGCCATTCTTGTTAACACGCGGGCGAGACAGTGTGCACAACAGACTTGCCACCAGAGGGTTAATGACAGAGACACGAATTGAGAGCACTTAGAGCTATAACCACAAACTAGTAAACCAGGCGACAGGCCAGCCATATGAGAATTTATACAAAACCCTCGCGGGTTCAGTCTGAGCGACGCCATCAACATTCCGAATGGCACATACAAGTGACGGCCGAAACGTTTAAACCCGCGATCATCGCCCTGTCTTCCCCCTTAAATGACCAGGGTGGCAAGTTGGTACGCATGACAGGCCTTCCAATAACCTATCGCCACGACCAAGCTTATGCACAAGAGTTAAGACGTGGAGGCAAGCGCGATACGAGTGGCATCATTGCACTCATAATTCTACAGCAAGGTGACTTGTGCCAGAGATTTCCTGAATCATGCGTTCATTTATATGTAGTAAGGTGGCGAACGATACTATAGTCCAAAAATTAATGCTGGTGATTAATTGACATGACTTGCCCTGAACCATAGCTCGACAACATTAGGATAAATCTGCCAATGATATACTTATGTTTCGATAAACGACCTTTAATCACCATCGTATTAATGCTAGACTAAGGTTATTAATATAACACTATAACCTATGCTTTGAACATGTGATATATCATATGCAATATAATTATAGGTTAGAGCATGGAATATTAACTTTTCATTACACCCGCCAATCCTTATCCATACACCTAGGGGTAATATCAGCCAACCCATAAATTAACCGATATACATCATTATTATAAGGTTGCTCATGAAATCTCATAGTAATAAGAAAAACAATGGCGCTTCTCAACAAATCAGTAGCTCCTAAAAATTTAAGCATTCAGTAGCTTAGCATATCACTTCTAAGTCTAAGACATTGCATCAAACAAAATCCCATTTTGTTTGGTGCAATAATGACTTTAGAAGGTTGTTGAGCGGGTGCACAACAGGTACATACTCATCTTGTTCAGTGATGGTGATCTTGGATTCTTGTCACGATACAAAAGAAACGATTCCAACAATTCATCTTTTGGCGACACGTCTATTATCATCCATTGAAATGTAAAATAAATTAGAAAGTGAGCACATTGTCATTAAATTAAAACAAATTTTGTTGTAATATTTTATATCAACAGTGAAGTAGCCAGCCATCACTATATGGGTGAAGTTTGAAACATGAAACATAATTTATATACGATGAAATTCACACAACAAACAAATAAACTAATAAACTACCTAATTTAACCCTAAATTCTTTTAAAGTGGGTAGATGAAATTCACCTACATTTCTTTCTCTATGCATTTAATAAAAGTTTATCTTACTCATCAAATATCTTGAAAAATTCTCCTTATTTGTGGTGAAAACATGGCTATATCCATCAAAGGATCTGAGATCATGCTATGAAATTCACCTACATTTCTTTCTCTATGCATTTAATAAAAGTTTATCTTACTCATCAAATATCTTGAAAAATTCTCCTTATTTGTGGTGAAAACATGGCTATATCCATCAAAGGATCTGAGATCATGCTAGTGGCTCAATAGAACAAGTCTACAAAATGACAAATAAGAAGATTATTTAAAACAATTTAAGAAAACAAATAATGTAGGTTAAGTTACCATAGGTTGGAGAGGAAGATAGAAAGCTTCCTGCAATATCGTTCCCATTAATAAATTATTCTCACTTCAATTTCTTTTGTTTTTTTCTTTCCAAAATATGTTCCATTGGGACGATTTCTATAATTCCTTATTAACAAACTAGGCAGGATCCAGCAGGATCAGGGTGTCAACCTGCAAGGAAATCTTAAATTGTTGAGCAATAATCATAAATCGTATGATTTATTACAGGCATGACTTCTCAAGGCTTGTCATGCATGATAAATATGATAATATGCTTTTCATATACTACAAGCCTGTATTCATTGTATTGAATGCGTGTCATGCAAAGATAGTGGTTGACACACGATGGGAAAAATCTAGGAGGATATAGTGTATGAGAGCATTTGGCATGTAATTACATTATATAGTGATTTGCTTTCCAATTTTATTGTTTTATATTTGAATTGGTGGTGAGTTGGTTTTTTTCTTTTGTCTATTTGCATTTTCTCTTGTCCATGAATTATTCTAGTAGTATAACCCACGCCAACAAGCTAATAAATCTAGGTTCTTTTACTATTCATTTTTCATATATTTTCTTCTCAAAACAACTTCTATATTTTCTTTTGTGTGTATTTGCTTTTGGAAACAAGTTTTTTTTCTTTTGTTTATATTTGATATTTGCAGAAAAAATATCTGGAACCAAGACCCTCTGATTGCGATTCTCCTCCTTACAATAGTCATTAACTAGCAATATAGATTGTTGGGGTAAGTGTGAGAAGTATTGGGTGCATAATTGGAACAGATGTGGGAAATGTTTCTCTTTTGTGTTTTCTTTTGTTTATATTTGCTTTTTGCAAGAAATTCTAGAACCAGTCCTTCATCTTTGACCCTCGGCCTGTGCCCGTGAGTCCACTGACGCTTTCTTCATGTTTCTTGTAGAAGGAGCGCTAGTCTTCCTCTCTCGATATTTCTGGATCAATCTCTTATATTTTTGTGCACAGTTTTTCCTATTCTCAGCCTTCTATATTCTTCCCCTTGTTAAAGGATGCGTCTGAGATCCATTTAGCCACTACCATGAGACTCTACGAGCATATACATAGAAGGGAGATGGATTTCTAGTCCATCACATGCAAATTGAGATTCTTCTTTTTGTGTGACGTGATCCTTTTGGCCTCTTCCCTTGAGTAATCGCAGAGAAAAAATGTTGTATTTTCTGTTTTGTGAGACTGGACAGTCTATAGTTAACGCTAACAAAACTTAGGTGGCGATTCCTGCACTTCAACACCGGAGTTTTGTATCAATCCATCACTACATCAAACTAGCTTACATCTTGGGTATGCAAACCACCCACAATCCAATCCCCATTTATCTATTCATCAATCAAAGTGATCTGTGCCACAATGGCTGAATTGAAATGCTGCTGGATGGCTACACGGTTACGATAGTTTCTCCTCTGAAATCTCACACAAACATAAGTAGAAAGCATGAAAGTGGATACAAACACCAGTATTCCCACAGCAATAGCAATCCCATATCCCAAAGCCATACGGTTAACATTCCCCACCACCACTGTAAAACTATTGCTACTCATTGTATATATATCTGTAACTGTATATACCTTGTTGCAATTTAAACATATCTTTCAATGTTTCTAATATCATTCTGCAACCCTGGTTATTGTCTTGTCTGCCATATTATCTTTGAATATGAGAAGCTCACAGGAAATAGAGATTCCATCCATGGCTGCAAGTACTTATGAGGCATGCAGACTTCAGACCATCAAAGCCATTGATGGCCTACTGTGCAGTGTGAACACCATCAATTCTCTCTTAATCTGCATTGGATATCCACTGTAAATCTATCTAACTATTCCTCTACTCCCGCAATTCGATTTGGGAATTTTCAGTGAACAGGATAGAGATTGGAGGGGAATTAATAGCAAAATGAATTGGATCAGATTGGTTGTTGAGTTTCATTGACATATTTATTTAGCTGCTGTAATACATTTATGTATAATACACGTGGGTACCTTCAACCATCAATGTTTCTCTTTCATGGTGTGAAATGTATAGAAAACAGGATTCTTCATAAAAATTAGGATGTGTAACGACAATTACGGCACTTAATAACTCAAAGTTATTTCATCGGATCGAATGCCTCGTGTAATTGCTTGGTCCAGACACCACAAACGCTAAATTTACCTCAAGATTTCCTCAGATCAAAGAGCAAATCGAGCATCTGTCGAGTTGACTTTGTTATAAATCTCTTCATGCCGTGGGTTCTTAACACTTGGCCCTCGAGTTTGACTGTTGATGAATTGGCCTACTTATTACTCTTTAACTCTTTGAAAGTACCAATGCCTATTTGTTCATTTGAAAGAACCAATGCGGAAGAAAATTATTATTTATTTGGTATTTTACTTGAGTTGAGATCTTCATGTCTGTTTGTAAAAATGGAGTAAACTTTCTACCGATTATTTGTATCCATCTGACGACCAGCAATGCCTGATGTGAAAGCTCACGCGAGCTAGGTCGTCCAATCTGCAAATGGCCAGGTACAAAGTTTACTCTTTAAAAATGGCCCATGGGATTTTTTCTTAAAATGTTAGGTAGAATCACCACTGGAGATTTGTACGCTCTGCGGTTTGATAGCGGTTTGACTATCAGAAATTGTTCAGCTTAAAATCTAGGACGTTGGATCTTTACTTTTTTTTATTTGTCAGGAACAACAAAAGACAATAACACTAACCATCAGGAAAATAAACAGCCAACAACATTAGCAAATAGAAAATCATAAATATAAAAATGTAGCGGTGAGTTAATGTGCAATTGGCAAATTGGAAATTTCTAATTTGGCGATTGTCCAAATTCATTGTAACGTTTTGTAAATTCATTGACATCTTGGTCCACTATGTAGATTGAAAAATTGGATGGTCTGATGTTAGGGTTTCTTAAGCACAGGTATATTAATTACAAGCTTATCAAGAAGCACTGGTCCAGCGAGTAGCGAGGATGGAGGTCGCTCTAATTATTTGCATTGCTTTGCGTGACCGCTGCACAGCAATCCCTTAGTTACTCTGCTAATTACTTCAGTAACTCTTAAACACTCACACTGACACTTCAAGGGAAGTTCAAATAGCAAGAGCTGCTACTGCTACTAAAGACTAGTTTGTTTTCCTGATAAATTATGATGCCATTGTTTATAAAGCAGAAATTCAACAGCTCCAACTTTCAAAGGCTTATTGAGATTTGGACTTTGAACTGGGAGAATTCAATTGGATCTGAAAGTCAGAGACATGGCAGTCGTTTCTGTTTTAAGCTGCTGGTTAGCATAGCCAACTGGTGCTCTATAACGTCTAAGGATGAACATAACCCATCACCAACATCCATGGTCATTGAAGTATGGATGCCCGTGAAGCCTAATTTACAATGGGCTCTATATAATTGTCAACAATCAATTAAAATATTGGATCAAAATAAAAAGCTACATTAACGATAAACAGAACATAGACAACCACTCCATGATTGCACGTCATGCAGGGTTCGCTACTTACTGGTTAATAGCGTTCAGAAGCACTCAGTGGTATGGGCCAGAAAATCATAAAAAAGAAAGGTAGTTAATTGCTTTCAGAAGCACTCCCTGGTATGGGCCAAAAAATCATAAGAAAGAAAGGTAGACAGATGCATGGTATTCAAATTCATTAGGCTAATTTATCTGCAATAGTAATCAAATTCATTCGCCAGGGACTTGCTGCCTTTACAAGTTCCACTTGTTTTTTATATATTGTTTTTTCTATTAGTTATATAAAATGGTAGAAAAGCAATAGAACATTATTGTAATTGACTTTAGTTTGAACTTATTATTTGAACCTGTGGAAGAATTTTTCATATATAGGCGTTTAAATATCTAAAATCATTGTAGCAGTTAAGAGAAACAACTCTGGTAACTCCTGTGAAAAAAGTAAAAAGTTATTCCAAATTAGAATATCTAAAATCATTGTAGCAGTTAAGAGAAACAACTCTTGTAACTCCTGTGAAAAAAGTGAAAAATTATTCCAAATTAGATAAGTTTGCATTTAATGGAATCTTTGGTAGAGATGTACACGAGTCGTCATTAAGAAAAGTAAAATTATTGTTTAAGTTATGAGGAAGAATTCCTATAGCTTGTGGAAATTTATTCTAATTTACTTGAGTTTGCTTTTAACTAAATCCTTGGTAGAATCCTACATAGATATGCAATTAAATCAACAAAAGAAATTGTTGCAGAGATGGGGAAGTGCTCTTGTAACTCATGTGGATTTATCTTTGCTAATATTGTTATATTTGTTTTAGTTCAGGATTATGATGCAACTAATCTATGCGTTCATACCTATAAGTACGGTGACTCAAATTCCAAAGTTTTGTATGGTGCGAGTTCAAGCATGCGTTATATGTGCGATCTTCTAAGAGTTTTTGACCCTAAAGTAGCCGCTGAACTTGATATCAGTCGGCAAACAATACTCTACATGCAGTAGAGCATTTATGGCGACAGCCGTCGCATTTATGGCAAACAATACTATACTGAACTTGATGACAGCCGTCGCATTAAATGCTCTATATTTGTCGCCATATTAGTGAGTGATGGGTTTGATTTTGACTCTGAAGTTCAAAACTGGGAAAAATTATTTGTTATCTAAGATAATAAACTGGAAGAACACGATGGACCAGCTTTTCCTAGATTAACTGAAACTAAGCAAGAACACTTTCCTACTAATCGATCTAAGTGTGTACAATACAACATTAGTGTAGATCCAACTATTGATGCATTGCAATTTCCTATAGGTAAAACCTAAAACAGAGCCTTGGTAGAATGAATGCTTCCGAGACTTCTACATGAGGAGTTTGAACTAGTAAATATCTTGGTTTAATTGCTTGCTTGGTGTATGGTGTTTACATAGGCTTATTTGTTTTTAGTTATTTATGTTCAATTTTCCACTCTTATGAAGTGGTAGCAAATTCTACAAATATAATAATCATACAAATTATAACACAATGAAATATAATAATCATACAAATTTTAACACAAATAATTTATAAAAGGTTGGATATGGCTAGGAGTATTGTTCCTCACTAGAAATGAACTTGTTTGTTCTCATTTTCGACAATGAAATTATTCTCTTTACTTTGGATTTTACTATAAAGCCTTGATGATTCAACCATGATTTTCATGTAATGAATGAAGAATAATATTTTTGAAGCAATGACAAATCTAGGAAGTTCGAATGCATTCAAATTTCTCAAAATCCCTTATATCTGGTTTTCGTCCTTGAGTGGGTTGTGTTTCTTGTGACTAAAAGTGAAGAAAGGGGAATGTCACTTTTTCTAAACCTATTTTGGACCTTGTGGATTCCTGTTTCATTCTTGTGTGTTTCACACATGACATGTTTGACATGTTCTCTAGAATAAAAGCGAATCATTAATTATATGTGATAAACACACTCAACCCAATTCATTGATAAGGACACGTCATAATAATAGATAAACTAAGAGACAAGACATGTCCATGTACACTTGTGTATCCATTCGTAAGATGTTCATTTTGCAGGGGGATATGATTGTTGGACAACCCATCACTTTATCCATGGGTGAGATCCCAATAGGGCTTGATAGCTCTACAACATATAAGATCGTTAAATGCCTCCAACAATTCACCCATCTCATGGATACAACAATTGTCATGTCTTTGTTGTATTCAACATCAAAATAATTCACTCTCTTTAATGATAACATAATAATATTATCAATGTAGGAGATTTGATCATCTTAATGGAACATAGGAAGTCATTACAACAGTTGGAGGAACAAGTGAATAAAACTACTTGGGTTGCTACCAAATAGGTTTTGATTGAATCTGAAACAAAATGATTTTTTTTTACTCTAGAGAAGATCATGATCCCCAATTTTAAAGGGTACTAGATCAATGGAAGAGAACCTTCCTTACAAGAAGGAGATTGGTGGTTTGATTCCTTCATGGCGTAACATAAATTAATAAATGATATTGCAATGTATAAATCTAAGAGGGGGGTTCATAACCAAGGGGGATTATTACCAACGCTATAGGTTTCTATTGGAGGGTCTATGATTATCTCTATAGGTTTCTATGAGGGGGTTCTAAACTACTCCCCTAGGATGCTACACCAATAGACACACCAAAAAACCTTGATAGAGGTGAAAAATATTCAACATACCGATTCCCAATAGTAAATATTGTTGGTGAAGTAATCTCTTTAACATTCAAAATTCTACTTCGTGCATTTGTTGTCTAGTCTCACGCACTATGGGTAATGGATAGTGATTCCCTAAAACATATGATATACTAGAGTACGTCAAAATGGGTTCAATAAGAAATAATTTTTCAATGGCTAGTTCATAATTCCAATAAAAGGAAAAAGTCATATAAAGAGATATGGCTCAAAATAGAACCATTGACGATTGCGAAAGTTATATGTTCAAGGAACTAGTACATATTGGATCAAAATTTGATGAAACTATTCAATGGTAAAGGTTGTTCATTGAAAATTACAAAATAAATATCTAATTTTTGTGTATTTTTTTCAATCATCCTCTGTTCATTAGTTCTTCATTGACTAGGAGCTCTAACCTTGCAAGACCAATAGTTATGGGCATAGTTGTTGAACCTTTACAATGAGCAATGTTGACTAGTCAATGTCGAAAAGCATTACAATAAATTTGGGTTCTAAAATGGGCCTCAGAAGAAAAAGAGCCATTCATGATTTGGAATTAAAGAACTAATTGAATTTTAAGAAAATGCGTAAACCATCATGGTTAACATGGCATATTTCACATAAGAAAACTACTTTTTTAATTGATATATTTAACTTATATCCGTATGGTTTTACTCAAATTTTGAACAGGAGCAAGTTCATTGGATTCAGAATTAAATTCCACATCCAATGAGTACCCATGATACATATTTTTTGTGGAACCCACCCCATGAAAAATAAGAAATACATAAAAAGAACTTGTTACTTGAAAGTAACACATTTTTATGTATTTCTCATTTTTCGTGGAATGGGGCCCATCAAACTATACCCTACCCAAAGTAAAACAAGGAATACATAAAAAAACATGTTAGTTGAAAGAAACACAATTTTTAATGTATTTATCATTATTCATGGAGTGGGGGTCTATCAAAAGTATTTAATGTGGGTACTAGTTGGATGTAGAATTTGATTATGCATCTAACAAGTTTCGTGTTCAAAATTTCTTTTAGACAACTACTAGAAATGTTTAAAATACAAATAAAAAGTATTTTCTTTCTCTCTTCCTCCAAAATTCATAAATATTGTTTTATTATTTTCCTTAGGAGGCCATTCATACCCTAAATTTGCTATAATGGTCAATGTTTCTTAGGTCAAGTTTCATTAAAACTCTAACGACTGTGATGTTTATAAAACTCTAATGACTGTGATATTTATAGGTATGCGATATTTAAGAAAAGTTTATGTAGTTTTGATATAATTGTGACTATTCATAAAGGTTATAAGGTAATTTTTTTTAGCATGAAACATATTTATTTTAGCTGTCAATTTCATTAGAAGTAATATATCTACACAACCACTTGATTTTATAAGATAGTCATGACGCTATTTGGTAGGGAAGAATGCCAAATAACATTATTCCAAAATAAAAGAAATGGATGCTTGATAGGCTATGGACGAATTTTAGGGAAAGGGGTGATAAAAAAATGTTATTTCCCTTGTGCTTGATGCAGGGGCTTTTGTCATAAAAGAATTTTGATAACAACAAATGAAAGAAATTGTAGGAAATACAGACACGCCTAATGGGGGAATGCATGTAATCCCTTATTACGATATATATTTTCATTTTATGTCTATATATTTATTGTATTTGTGAAATTTTATATCCTTTTAATATTTTTATACACATTAATTTTGCGTGATTGTTTGTAATTATAAATACAAGTCCTCCTAGGTGCCCAACATTGTAGAATGTGCAAAGTAGTAGTACTCATAATGTTTTGCGAGATGAAAATGGAGTGAATATTGAAAATGAAGTAAATGATCCTATGGAAGAAGATGATAATAGTAAAATAGTTTAAGATTATAGGACAAATAAATTTATCCTAGACCCGTTCGCTTGGATGGACCATGACAACTTTCATGATATTCATGGTGTACCTCTACTTGTCAATGAAAATAAACTACTTTATGAAATATCAAGAGAAAATATCCTTTCTGCTACATTTTTGTTGGTGACCTTCAAAGTTTTTAATGGCTTTTCAAACACTTTTATGACATAGATCCGAAGGTATGTTTCATCACATTTACATAAAGGTTTACTTTTTTCCTCTATTTTCAATGTTGATTAATTCCATGTAAAATAAGAATGCAAAATTTATGATTAGTCACTCTTTTCCTTAACTAGTTATTTTTTATGTTGTATATTGTTAGGTGAATTTTTGTTACCACTACCATTTTTTTTTACCTCGTACCTATTGATATTTATCTTCCATTATGAAATATATTGGAATGGATTATCAATCTCTTGATGCTTGTCATAATGATAATATTATATATTATGGAAAAAATGGATCAGAAACAAAATCGCCGCAATGTCATATAAGTAGATATCGAATTGATCAAGTAACAAAAAATGTGTCCCATAAGTTTCTTCATCCTAGTCCCATAATTCCATGTTTGTAGTGATTGTTAAGGTGTAAAAGCATATCACAACTTATGTATTAACATGCGTGGAATAAAAGTGGAGTTGATGTTCTTTGAATTCTTGCATATGGTTATGCATTTAGGACCATTGAGGAAAAATCACCAATTTTTAAATAAGAACTTTGTAATGTTAGGACTTCATTGGAATCTCAAAAATGTCAATCCATTTGGCAAGCTCAAGCTTATTTAGAGAGCATGGCAATTTTTTTGTTATCACCAATAAGATTCCTCCTTTGATATGCATAAAGAGGGAGCACCTAATGTTGGCAATGATTGTTCTAAGTATTTGTTTACAATAATATTTTTAATGTACTATTTCATTTCTCTTGTTAGTTGCGTAATATCGTATATTTACTTATTTTCTTATGTATACATATGGTAGTAGTTATGTGTATTTTCAAAAAATTGGGTAAGTTCCAAGCTAAAGATATGAATATACATATTGAGCCTCTTATTTACAAGATATTATAGCGTTGGGTTGGAATCACTATGTATGATTTCCCTAGGACAATAGTGTAAAAGGAATTTCCATTATGTGGAATAGTTAATATATAAAATTCATCATGCCCTAGGAATAACATTTTTTTGTTGTATGTGATGTTCCATTGCACTTTAATAGTATAAAATTTTAGGTAGACATCATGCATGGTTTTTAAATAATGTAATTTACATCAACCTATCTCTTGCATGTATTCAAACAAAGGGTAAATTTGTATGTACAGTTTGTGGTCTTCCTAAGATGAAATCTCACCATTCAACAAGTTTAGGAAAGGGGATGTTTGATGAATATAGGGACTTCCTCTCTAATAACCATAGGTATCATACCATTTAAAAATATATTTTCAATGGGAAAGAAGAGAACAGATCAAAATCACGAAGAATTACACTATAGCTATGGAAGTTGGGTATAATAGAAATTGTATATGTATCATATATGTAATGTTTGGAATATTTATTTTTATTGCATTTTGTTTACTATATTTTATATTTATTAAAGTAATTTATTTTATGATCCATGAAGTTCATCAAGTAATTAATGGGATTCCAAGAGGAACAAAAGTTATCCCATAAATTCAATAGGTATCCCTACTATGAGGACATATAGATAGCTCATGTTTTTGATACAATGCATATCGATAAGAATGTAACAAGTATGTTATGGTGACTCTTAAATGGTGGGAATGGCAAATAAAATATTGTAAAAATTTGTAGTGGCATGCCAGAAGCAACTTTAAAATGTTTTTAGGAATGTTTCCAATGCATAAGATTAGTAATTTTATTTATACAATGGTTTAACCAACATAAATCCATCTTAAGAGGGGTTATACTAAGCATCGACAGGGATCAAAAATACTGAGGTGGAAACCATTTTTTAGATTTCAAATGTTTAGGAAGAATTTTAATTTATCTAATTCGTATATTTTTATATATGTGCCATTGTAAATTTTTAAATATAATCTGAGCTGACATGTTATTTTTTATAATATTTTATTATTTAAAAAAAGGGCACATGTCAAGTATAGGATGATCATGGAAGGAGTTACACATATCCCTATTGAGTTTTATAATGTGCCTCTTTGGTGCAATTATTTGGTTTCTAAATATTCAACATTCATATTACTAATACAATTTCTAGTTTATTTACAAACATTGAAATATTTTGGATGTGTGGGTATAGGGTATTTGTTTTTACAAGATACATAGTGTCTAGCTAAGCTCAACACAAATAAATCTCAAAACTTTTAATTCAATCATTTTGACTTGTTTGACAGCTAAATTCATGTTATGAATATTGAGTGGGTATTTTTTAGTCCATAGCTTCACACTTTTTTTCATTATTAATTTAGGTTTATCACTTTTTAATAATGTCTTAAGATAAATTTTTGAGTTGAGCCTATGTATGATCGTATTTGCAATGAGAATGCAATGATATTTGTATTTGTTTGAATACTTTGGTTTGATAAAATTAAATTATTTATTCATTCTTAATCATGACTCTAATGTTTTATAAAAATAGTTAACTCTTTGTTTTTCTCAAGTGATAAGAATTTTTCTTCTATTTTTTATTTTAGTAATTAATTTAAAAAATTGATAGAAAAAGACAATTTTTGTATTGGAAAACCAAGCCATTTTTAAAATGAACTTCCAGACACTCTCCATATGTTCCATGTCATGTCACTTACTAGCATTTCTCGGTTACATGCGAAAATGAGTGGAACCATATTGCATAGTAATTGTTTTTGGTTTTGTAGCATTGTCTAGGTTCCATACATCCTTTTTATGGATTTATAGCAAACTAACTATGGGGTTTTCACTACATTTTCATTAACTGTAATGTGTAGCATTTTGAAACTAATTGTAATGTTTTGTATAAAATTATAAATTGTTCTATAGTAGGCTATAACCTTGTACATTAGGTTGTAACATTAAATAAACGCTCCTAAAACCAACATTAGTACACAAAATCCCAACAAGTTCCCCATCCAATACATCGTCATGCAAAATTAACAAATATACATGATCCTAAGAACCATGGTTTGTTATTCAAAACCTCATAATTTCACCCATGTGACACCTATAAACATAATATTACCTTTATAGTCATTGTGCGGTATATTTGGGACCTTCATATGTTCAATGAGCCATAATAATCCTCTTTTAGGATAAGAGAAACAAGTGCGCTACACCAGTGTCATATGTCCATGTTTATCCTCATGTTCATCCTCGTAGAATGTCAAGAAACCGAATAACCATCCTCATGTAATCACAACCATGTGAGTCCTATAGGGAACCAAAGATTTCCTTTCTAAGAAATGTTTGGTTGTTTTTACCATGAGCATAAAAAAACCTTTTTTAGGACATAAGACATTTGTGTACATTAACATATTAGGTCCACTCTCATCAATGGTTGACTTCTAGGGCCCTAATAACCATCCAAGATGCATTGGAAACCATGTGACACATTTATACCAAGGATTTGTTTATAGGGAATGTGTGATGGTTCTGGACTAGGTGCATCGTCCATGAGAACTAAAGGCCTGGCTTAGGTCCTAGTAAAATTACCTTCCTATTATAAACATGTTCATGCCAACAAAAACCATTCTTAGTGTTCAAACATTTGTGGTGGCGTCCATCTAATTCCTATACAAAAAAATATTCTTTTTATATAGTGTGTGTATTTATTTTGGACCATATGCATTGTCCATGATCCATGAAATCCTATTTTATCCTCTAAGATGGTGTTTATCTTCCTTGCACTACTTCAAGGGACCAAATAACCATCCCAATGTGTGAAAACTTGTAATGGAACCTATACACCAATTCTACGCCAAGTATTCAATTTACAAGGATTATTATGTGTTGTTTGGACCATCTTGATGGTCCGTGAGAGAGAATACTGTTTTATCCCCTCATATTTTTTTATTCCTCCATGGATAATGTCTAGGGAATTAATCCAAACCATATTCAATGCATATTGTTTTTGGTCATCATATGCCAAAATGAATGGAATCCTATTCGATAGTAGCTATGGTTCATTTTTTAGCATTGTGGAAGGTTCCATATTTCCTTCTTATTGATTTACAACAATGCAATCAAGGTTTGCTCATCACATTTCATCAACCAATATGGCTTGCAAAGTAACATGTAGCGTTCTAAAGTTGGTTTTAGTATTTTTTAATAAATTGTAGTGTTCTGAATTAGGGCATAGTGTTTTGTAGCAGGTTATAGAATTCAATAGTATCACCCTTACAACTAAGATTGGTACTAAAAAATTTTACAAGAATATGAAAATTCCAATTATTATCCCAAATTAACACAAACGTATGACCCCAAGAACCATCCATAGTGTAAAAAAAATTGCAATGACACCCATATGAGAGTTATCTCTTAAAGATTCCTTTTATAGATCATTTGTGGTAGTTTTAGGTAAGTTTCATGATACATATGTTAAATTTAATCGTCTTTTAGGATAATAAATGTTGGTGTACAAAACCATATTAGGTCCATGTTGATCCTCATATGATGTGTAGAGCCTCGATAACCTTCATCGATGCAATGGAAAAAATGCAACACCTTAAGGTCACCAAATATTCCCTTTGCATGACATGTGTGATGATTTTGGAGCATGTGCATGGTCCATGAGCCACAAAAAGATCTTTCAGGTCCTATGATGCTAGAGTACTTGACAATGTATTAAGTCCATGTTCATCCTTCTATGATATTTGGGGCCCATATAACCATCTGAGGTGTAATGGAACCATGTAATATTGATATGCCAAAAACTCTTTTTAAATGGCATGTGTGGTGTTTATAGACCATTTACATGGTCCATGAGCAATAAAATCCTATTTAAGCCCTAAAATATTATTTTTCCTACTGAGACATGTCAAGGGATCTCAGAACCATCCTTGGTGTGCAAAAACTTTTAATAGTGTCCATACAACACAAATAGGACAAATATTTCCAATTGGTGTTTATCCTCATATATTATCCTTAGTCTATATTTTACATATACATTAATCACTAAAATAATTTTAAGCTTATCGAATTCCAACAACATATAATATTTTAATTTTATAACATATAACTATAACTCTATTTAATATATAAAAATAAAAATATATTTATATAGAATATATAAATATATTAATATAAATATGAAATAATAAATATATAATAGAATGTATAAATTATAAAAATATAAAATAAAAACACAAAAAGATCAAAAATCAAACATACTTGTGGAATTTGGAGCTTGCAAACCCTACCCTGCAAACAAACAAACAATTTCATTTTTTTCCTTGTACAAAGAAAACATTTTAATATTGTTAATATTGTAGCCACTATTAGAGGCATCTGTAAAGAAACAAACAATTTTATTATTTTCCTTGTACAAAGAAAACATTTTAATATCGTAGCCACTATTGGAGGCATGTGCAGGACCCCACCTATTAATATTTGTCACATACCCATGCATCTAGGGAATAACTCACTTGTGTAAAGAGAGAACATGACACCCCATTTTTCCTACAAAATGTCTTCAATAAGTTTTTATATTCCATGGTCTTCTTTCCATTATTTTCTATAGTATTCAACTCATAGGAATTTAGGAAAGTAATTTCTATAAATTATTGAAGAACCTATAAACATAATTTTAGATTTTGTCATACCCTTCCTTTTGATAACCTTACTTTTCCCTTATTGGAGTTTAGATCCCTTTCCCATCCAAAAAAATAGGAAAGGTTGAGTGGACCAATCACTCCGGTAGTAAACCAAATGTTTAGGTCGAGCTATCAACTAGCAGAAATAGGGTCAATTGATGTTCGATATCAACTAGCAGAAAGAGGGTCAACTAATTTTCGATAATGCTCATTCAATCAAAATGAATATGTGGAAGAGAGTATAGAGGGAGTGAGGCATGTTAGTGAGAGGGTACTTATCCATCCTCTTAATTAGGGAATTGAGACGCGTGGTTAGGATAGAGGGATTTTCTAGATGACGTACTAAGGGGAATAGGTGAGGCAAACAAGTATAAAGACACATAAAGAGGGATTTTCATTACGAACGAAGGGGTATTGGTAGGGTCAATGGTAGGTTTAGGAGTAGGGTCAATTTCTTTCCTCAAGCACATCCTTCATGGAACAATCGTTCATGACTAGAGATAAGTCTCTGGATGGATTCATGAAACCATCACTCAGTTTGTTAATGACTCAATAAATTGCATTCTTGGTGGCATTCATTCTCAATATCATTAATTTTGGATGGATTTCCCAATAGTTTTCCCAGCTTAACTTGCTATTATTGCTAATGTTTCTACTCTTACTACTATTGCAACTTAACCTTGAACAAGAATATAAATCCTTGATCCATCAAACATTGTACTTCTCCAAATTTAATACTAATTTATCTCTTAACCATTCAAACATGCTATTGTACATTGTTGACCATGTTATGAACTAGTAAGGTGAGTTGGTTAATTGTTACGCTAAAATCAATGAAAATGCACTTCTTTATGGCCAAAATAGTTAATTCCATATGCAATTTATTATACTATAAAAAGTTTACTAAACAAAGGTAAGGTCAAAACCTAAGAAACAATAATTCAAAAATCAACCATTCCCTTCATATTTTTGGTCTTTGCAATGATGAAGTCCGCTCTACAATTTCTTTGTTTCACAAACCATTTCTTCAATAGAACCATTATATTACAATAAAATATTTTCCTACTTAAGTTTCTGGTGCACTATTGAGACTCCACTAGTGTACTTTTTTTAGTGAAAGATGATCCCCCTTGGTGAGATCCTCAATTGACAACATATGAAATTATTGTCAGAACAAATCTCACGTCACCATGAACATCTATTTTCTTCTAGTGCACCAATGCTCACAACAATTGGGCCTCCTCCAAAACAATATTAATCAATGTATGTAACTCAACAAACCTATGCTCCATGAGACACAAATTATTATTACATAGATAAAAATTCACGTAATGAGTTTATATACATAAATAACATGCAAAAATATGATATTTGTGAGGCATATATGGTTTTATTATGACATCTTGCGCTCCATTGCAATACATCATGTATGGTTATAATGACATCTATACTCAATTTGGAAATGTTTGCAGTTGGTAATACAAGGCATTGAACTTCTTGTTAACTTATTATGGAAATCATATGGTGGGACTAAATAACGTCCATGGATCCTTAAAAACTAACTATAAACCACATTATAGCTTCCTACCCTAATTCATGCTTGATAAGAGTTTATCATGACTCCTTACATAAGATGGTCATAGGAATTAGGGACTGAAAAGAACCT
This sequence comes from Pseudotsuga menziesii, assembly GCA_001517045.1. Lineage (NCBI taxonomy): Eukaryota > Viridiplantae > Streptophyta > Pinopsida > Pinales > Pinaceae > Pseudotsuga > Pseudotsuga menziesii. The sequence goes on from LPNX011197634.1 coordinate 21,147, forward strand.
TCTATCACACCCACAAGCATCTTGAATATACCAATTATTTCAACACTCGTTTTAATCCTTTTACTATTCAAGTTGAATTCAAGAAATATTCTCTTCAACAATGTTCGTTCACCCATATTTCCCATTAGAACCCTAACACTATTTCACTTCAATGTTTATCCCTCAAGGCAACATGAAATGAATATTCTGGTTAAAAATCTACTTAGTCTATGCAACCTAAAAAGAAAAAAATATATTGACCAACATTAATCCCTAGTGGAATGATATTTTCATCCATCTTTTCACCATTGGATCTTCCTGTCAATAATGCATATCCTTTCACAGATATAACAATGAAGACTTAACTTTAACATCATTCAGTTTCTTCACAAAATTGTGGTGAAGTGCATTTTTTAGCTTTGATATTGAACTTTCACTAGAGATATTTCCACCTATTTTTTTTTTAGCTTAGTCACTTGATTTCAACATCTAAATAAGTTTACAAGTGTTTTCATTGGTATTCCAATGGAATATATGCAAATGTCACATATTTTCTAATATGAGCTAGGGGAACCAAATCAAATTATTTAAATAATTTCAACATAACCCAATTCCACCATCATTATGGAAAAAAATATAAAAAAATTCACCTAAATGTAGAAGTAAAATCCTTCTTGTTCTTCTTCTTATATATGGATTATTTCAGAAGAAATTTGAGTTTCAATTTCCAACAATTATCCTCCATGTGTCCATCAATATCATGATTTTCAAAGTGTGCAATAGAATCATTGCAAACTAATGGAAATACACCTATATTAATTCATTTTTCCTTCCCCTTATTTTCACCTTTATTACTTTCTTCTAGCTATGTCTTGTTTCACCCACTAAGTTGCCCCTTTTTTGGCTTCCCTCAATACATTATTTTTGGGAACATGATTCATCAATGGAATTTTGTTTGAAAAGAGTCAAAATATATTTGGATATGGGTGAATTCCTACCAACTATTAACAAACATATTAGTGTGAATGGGAAAAATATTGGAATTAATGACTTATTTTTTAAACTTACCAATATACTCTTACATTGTTTGTTGTAGTCTATATTAAAAGAAAATACTTTAATATTTTGTTCTTATTCATAAAAAATAGGGTAAAATCAAGATCATGGTATTATTCAAAGCATGCAATTAATTCTTTAGTTCTTCCTGTTGGAGTTTCTAAGCAGTGACTTAGCTTTTCAACTATGCTATAGAATGGCCTTCTAACTTAAACCAAGAAAACTATACTTTTTTCTGTTCACAAAATTCTTGCTCATTGAGATAAAATTCAAGTTGTTGTAGCGATTGATTAAACATAAGTGCATATATATGACCTACATATGGCTTGATGTAAAAAAATTTCCCCAACTCTAAAAGTTTCCTTTGCTTGGATATTGCTTCCCTTGTCCTTACTAACTTCTCCTCTCATTCATATTTTCTCCAAAACCTAAAAATTTTAACTATAAGTTGACTTTTATTTCTTCCTCACTATGGTGTGGTTAATCCAATGATATTGTAGTTCATCTATATTATAATGATTGTTTTCTATGACAAATTGAGATATGTATGACTAACTTAGAATTCCATATTCAACATTCTAGCATTTGACTCAATATGTTACTTCTTATCTCCCATTTTGAATTTTTTTAATTGTTTTTTTCTTCACTTAACTATCTCAGTATCCTATAGAACCAATTCTCTAACTTCTTATAGTTTCTTTAATTGTGTTAGACTTGATTCTAGTATCCCTTAAAAACTTTTATAATAAACACACTAATACCAACATGATCTATAATCGAGCCACTTATGGTTACTACAATTCACCAATATAGATACTCTAGGTTTTCTTATTATACTATCTCTATAAATTTAATTTCCATGATTGTACGAGTCACAACTAGGAAATGGAAATAATGCGCATATTTTCAATTACAATATCACACATAGAATTTACTTTGAAGAAACCCAACTTAGGAAAACTCCAACATCAAAGTGGCTTATATTAAATTCCTTATTAATATCAATAAATATATATTACAAAGGATCAACAAAGCTATGATCTTATACAAAACTCAAACATTAGAAATAAAAATTCTTGCATGATCCAGGGAATCTTCCACAAAACAAATTTTGTTGGTATTGATTTAGTATAATCTCTCCTATATCTACATTTTCATGCAAAGTTAGTCATTTTTATAACCACTGGAAAACAACTCACTCTTCTATTTTTATTTTCCAATAGCATCCTAAATATTGCAACGCGTTTGAGATTTATCAATGTCTACTTGTAGTGTTATTCCTTTTCCCTTTGTTTTCCTCTCACAATGCTCAATGCCTTAAAGTTGTAGTTATTGGAAAACACAGGCCATGGATACTCTATTCCAAAATGGCCAAAGAGAATGACATCTACATTGATGGCATGTGCCACCCTATGATATGATGAAATACCCATGCATCATCTTCTAGTTTTATTCTAACTACCACATTTGCAACCAAGAGTGATCCTTACCATTCCCTTATTCTCTCGAGGTTCTCAAGTGCACCTTCTTTTCTTATCACAATGCAAAGGGTGGAGCTTTAAAATTCTAGTTCTACACCTATACTTCCCTCCACTCTACACGATATATGGAGTGCAAAGAGTTATCCTCTTATGACACCATAAATTATTTCTCAACATCTGCATGGCATGTCAACTACTCCACATCTGCACTACATTAGTTTATATGCATCCTATGCCATGTTGGTTTCTCTTCCTTATCCTTTGATGACAAGTATTATAAAGTGTGAAGGTAACACCTTTCCTTTAACTCACTTATACCTCTACTTGATAATTTATCACACGTTACTGAGGTGGGGGGGGTGCGGGGCGGTGAATCAGTATTGTCATTTTTTACTTTAAAATACACCAAATAGAAAATCAACACAGATTTTATCATGGAAACCTCAAAAGAGAAAACCACCAACACAAACTCATTAATAAGATGAATTTCCAAAAAAATTTATCTGCTGCAACAAAGAGGATATAGATACACCCTAGATTTTTCTTGCAACTACAGACTGAGATGATACAACAACCCTATGGTTTTATTCCTGCTTCAACAGACAAGGATTCTATGACACCCTATTCTCCAACTATGACTGGAAGGAGGCTACAACCCCCTGCAAACCTATGGCCTGCCCTAGCACCACCCTGCCACCCTAGACTGATGTTCTTAGTCTTTTAGAATAGATGAAATCCTATTCACTTTGGACTCTATTAGACTTACTAAAAGAGACACATGTTCCTTTACACATTCATTCAATAAATACCTTTTATCTATTACCTATCAATGCATCTATCTATGGCTTCATTCTTTCATTTTGGATCGTGACTGTTTACTTACAAACTTACCTCTTCATCATCTACCCATTCAACCATCACATCACTTCAGAAAAAGAAACATTTTTTTCTTCCCACAACTCAGAATTCATTTCCGTAACCATGTTTATCATCTTCTGCAATATACAACTTCTTTCCGCAAGATCATCTTCCATGTTTAATAAGAGTCGTTGATCCTATTTAAAATTCTCTATGGACCATCGATCTAATGCATAGATTTCCTCCTCGAGATCATATTTCCACACCATGGTTTCCTCATTAACGATTCCCCACCATTGATCTTCATCGGGTGTTTTCCTGATCATTGATCTGAGGTAAGATACAGATTGCAGAATGCGGGTTTGTGACTTTTCAAAATGTATTTTCGTGATTTCCACAGCTTTCATTACACCAATCATTCTGCACCATTGATCTCCTATAGGATATTATGTTACCATTGATCTTCCATAATGCAGGATGCAGAGTGCAGTTTCTCAAAGCCTCAAACATTACTTTCGCACTTCTCCACCTTTCATTTTCCGCACTAACCTTTCCATAGCATCGATCTCTCACGCAAGTATTCCTGACCGTCGATCTTTCGGATTGCAGGATGCAGGACATGGGTTTATTGAATCTTTAAACTTTGTTTCTGCAATTCCCTTTCTGCACTTTCCTTCCGGACCGTCGATTTCCTTCTAGCGGAACCAATCTTAGCCATCCGATCTTGATATTTTGTAGAAATTCATCCTTCCACCTATCTTTTGTGGAACTGATCCTCATCCATTTAATCTCATGTCAGATGCTTCCTGATCGTCGATTTTAGATCGATATAGAATCTCATAATGACTTTGTGGATCTTCAGCTCAGTCATTCATGTTTTCTTATCATCCATGTCCATCTCATTTATCTCATATGTTGTCATGCCACATTCTCAACTATGCCATGCCTTTCCATCACTACCTTAGTATTTCAGTAAGTTTGTCCTACCATCATATCCATTGGTTATTCCTTTTTCATTCATGAACACCTTTCACATCAATGACAACTAAATACTCAACAATCTCCCCCTTTGGCATTAATGGAAAGCTCTAACCATTCTCCCCCTTTGACAACAATGACAAAGGAATCTTTCTGTCTCACAGCTCTCCATGTCAGCATTTCTCCCCTAAAATTGAGCTTTCTCCTCTTAGTAATTTTGTAACATAATTACTCCCATATGATCAAAGGATTCCTTAGGTAGTGGTTTAGTGAAAATGTCAGCAATCTATTCTTTTGTGTCAATGTATTCTAATTTGACAACTTTTTGAGATACCTGTTCTCTTATATAGTAATACTTGATTGGTATATGTTTTGTTTTAGAATGAATGATAGGATTTTTAGACATATTTATAGCACTAGTGTTATCACAGTTGATCATTATTGGATGTTCATATTTTACAAGTAGATCTTCTAGGGTTTGTCTCATCCAAATGACCTAAGTGCAACATGAGCCAAAAAATGGAGGATTGTTTTTTACTTGACCATGATACTAAACAATTTCCCAGAAAAAATAATACTCCACTAGTACTTTTTCGATCGTCAACACTTCCTTCCCAATCTGCATCAGTAAACTCCTTCAAGGTAAAGTCTAATCCTTTCAGATACCATAAACCATACTCCATAATACCTTTTAGATATTTGAAATTCCTTTTTATTGTTGTTACATGTGTTTCCTTGGGAGCTGACTGGAATCTAGCCACCAATCCAATAGCTTGCATCACATCTGGTCTTTTGGCTGTCACATATAGCAGACTTCCAATCATGGATCTAATTATGGTATGATCTACTTCCATAGATTCATCATCCTTACTTAACTTGCAACCTGTGACCATAGGAGTACCAACAGGTTTGGAATCTTCCATCTTAAACTTTTTCAACATATCTTTGTTGTGCTTAGTTTGAGAGATGAAAATTCCTTCACCTTTTTGGTAGACTTGCAATCCCAAGAAGAATGTCAATTCTACTAACATTGGAATTTCGAATTCTTTCTTCATTTCAGAGGAAAAGTCTACACTTAGGATTTGAAGATTGCTTCCAAAAATGATATCATCAATATAGACAACAACAATGATCATATTTTTATCTCCGATTCTTCGATAAAGATTACTTTTAGTGAATCCTCTTTTAAAACCTTATTGTTTCAAGTAACTATCTAGTCTTGAAAACCATGCTCTTGGAGTTTTTTTGAGAGTATAGAGTTCCTTTTTTAGTTTACAAACATAACCTTTCTTTTCAGACAAGATAAACCCCTCAAGTTGTTCAATATACACTTCTTCTTGTAGTTTTAATCCATTCAGGAATGAAGACTTGACATCCATTTGATATACTTTGAATTTTTTATGGCATGACAGTTCTAAATACATTTTGATTGCTTCAAGTCGAGCTACATGATCATAATTTTATTCAAAATCAATACCTTCCACTTGGGCATGCCCCTTACAGATCAGTCTTGTTTTGTTCCTTATTACTTGTCCATCTTTATTGAACTTTTTTTTTGAAAATCTGTTTGGTTCCTACAATGTTATTACCTTTAGGTCTTGGGAGAATTTCCCAGGTCTCATTTTTCTCAATATGATCTATTCTTTATTCATGGATTTGACCCATTCATCACTTTTGCTGGCTTTTGTAAAGTTCTAGGGTTCTACTATTGATAGTAGGGCTTGCTCCACATCTGGTAGTTTTCTTCTTGTTTTGACTCCGACATTTTTATCAACCATGATCTATGACTCTAGATTATCCTTTTGTACCCTTCTAGAAGGTGTTTTAGTATCATTTCTAGGTAATTCTTCATCATATTCCTGTGCATCTTCCTTATGTTTGTCTTCTTCTTCGTTATGAATGCTCTCGTCCTTTTTCAAATGTTTTATTTCATCATCACATGTATTTTCAACACTGTCCAAGTTTTTCTCTTTCCTTGGTTTTATATCATCTAATTTCACATCAGCACTTTCTACAATTTTATGTAACCTTTTATTGTAAAACCTATATCCCTTTTTGGTGGATGATTATCCTAAAAAGATTCCATCATTAGTCTTAGAGTCAAACTTTGCAAGGTTATCCTTGTTTCTTTTGATGTAACAGTTACTGCCAAACACTTTAAAATATTTGATTGAGGTTGGTCTTCCATACCACAATTCGTAATGGGTATTATCCTTATTCACTCTTATTTGTCCTCTGTTGAGTGTGTATACAGCTCTGTATACATCTTCTCTCCAAAATGAATCTGACAGTTTTGATTCATTGACCATAGTTCTAGAAGCTTCTTAATTCCATGACCTTCACAGAACTCAATGAATTGATTTGAGTTAAATTCTCCCCCATTATCTGATTTAAGACACTTGATTTTCATGCCAGACTCATTTTCAGCCATTTCCTTGAAGATTTTAATTTTTTCAAAGGCTTCTTATTTTTCCTTGAGAAATTTCACCCAGGTCATCCTTGTGTAATCATCAATGAGCAACATGAAATAGTGATCTCCTTGCAGGATTTTAGTTCTGGTTGGTGCACAAAGATCTGTGTGTATTATTTTGAAAGGGTGTGAGGTCATACGTTCTTTTATTTTAAAACTGACTCTAGTTTGTTTCCCATGTTGACAATGTCTGCACACAGAGTTTAGAGGAACTATAATTCTAGGTAGATCTCTTACAGTTTACTTTGTTCTTATTTTGGCAAGATTTCCAAAACTTAAATTTGTCAACCTTATGTTCCATAACCAACTTTCATCTACCATACTTAAGTAACCTTGGTTTTCATTTTCCAATATGTGTGTATTGTTTGTATTTCTCATAGCAATGCCAACTACCTTTCCTGATTTCTTATTCTTGATTTCACATTTTTCTGAGTCAAATATGAAAATGTATCCTTAGTCGCATGTTTGACTTACAGTGAGAAGATTAGGCTTGAGGTTTTCAACTAGCAAAACTTTTTCTTCTTTGATCCTGCTGTTGAAAATAGTTGTTCCTTCGCCAATTATTTTGGAGGACAGGATGTCTCCAAAAGTGAATTTTCCCTTATTATCTTTTAGCATTATGAATTTTCTTGGGTCATTGGTCATATATTTTCGACAACCACTATCCAAGTGCCATAATTTTTGGCTTTGGGTTGCACATAAGGAACTCATGGAAGTTTCCTTTTCTTCATTTTCTCTTCAATATCCTTCTTGTTTGGTGTGCTGAGATTTGATTGCAACATTATTTCTTGTAGGAGTATCCATCTTACATTCTCTTACCATATGTCCATGGTGATTACACTTATAACATTCTATGTCATATTTTTGGAGTAGTGCAAAAATATTCTTATTTCCCTTCAACTTATTACTTGATGGCTTCTTCTGTATTCAGAAACCTTTCTTTAAGTTCTGCAGTGTAAGGATTTATGGCTAAAATTATTACAAGCAAAGTAGTGACCTAAAAGGATATGTAGATATCTATTTGGTCTTTTGGGTTCTAGATTATTTCTATTTTTATCTTGTGAAATTAATTCATCTTTCTTGCTTCTTTCCTTTTCAGTAGGAGCCTTTAGTATTTTAGCATACCTTTTCTTACTTCCTTCTTGATTTGATATAGGAAAAAATTTTGGCTTCTTTTCTTTAACGAACCCCAAAGCAGACCTATCACCTGATGGTCTTTGGCTACTCAGAATGTCATCTAGTATCCTTGATCTATTCTCAAACTTTGATTTGATAGATCCTTCATAAATCTTTCTCTTAAATTGCATGATTTCTTCTGCAAGCTTTTCAGACTCCTATATTCTTCTTTTGAGCTATAGGTTTAGGTCCTCCTCAACATTTTTGGCATCTAAGAGTTGAGATTCCAACTAGCTAATGATAAGATTCGATTGTCGATTCTTTTTCCTACATTTCTCAAGTTTTTCAGGGGCACTAACAAGTTCAGGTCTTAGATCTACTTCTCCTTGCATGTCTGAGTCATTATTTGAGGCATGAGTGTCTAGACCCATAAATAAAATTTTAGTTTCTTCAACTTCACTTCGATCCGAATATTCACTATCTTCCACTGTGTAAACAATTTTATTTTTCCCATAGGGTTTTTTCTTGTCTCCTGGTTTACCCATTTTGAATTTCGAAGTTTCCTTTTCTTCATTCTCATCTTGTTTAGTATAGGTGCATTTAGAGGCAAAATGTCCAATCCTTCCACAATTAAAACACTTTAAAGGTAAATTCCCCTTGTACTTTCCAGTCCCTCTCTCAAGTTTATTAATTAAAAGGGATTACTCATCATTTGATTTTTCTAATTGATTTTTTATGGAAGGTTTAAAATATGCCTCTTTTCTTGAAGATCCATTTTGTCTTGTTCGCATCTCATACGCAGTGAGAATTCCATGTAACTCGTCCATCGATACCTTTTTAAGGTCATATCGTTCTTCTAAGTTGGATACGTTTTCATCATATCTCATTAGTAATGTTCTTAGTACCTTGCTTACCACTTATTTTTCTTTTAATTTCCCCCCAAGGCCTCTGATCGCATTAACAAATTCATCTACTCGGAGAAGGTGTTCCCTAACATTCTCTTCTTCTTTCATTTTAAGGATTTTAAATTGACCTCTATAAGTTTGAAGTTTGGATTCTTTGACCTTAGATTCTCCTTCATAGATAATCTTCAAGTTTTACCAATATTATTTGGAAGATGTGCATTGCATAACTTTAGTAAATACTGAGTTTGTTAAGCCACTTAAGATTGAGTTTAGGGCTTTTGCATTACGTTCATATTCACCTAGTTCAACTTTGTCCGTAGGGTATTGGTTTCCTATATTACGTTCCTTCTCTGTTGCTTCCCAAACCTTCCATCGCAGGGACATTAGATGACACTTCATTTGTACACTCCAATAAGCATAATTTTCTTTGGTAAATAGTGGACGTTTGTTGGTGACCAATCCTTCTTGTTGAGCCATTGTGGTTTTTGGATGGGATCTTCCTTCCAGTGCTTCAGCTGTTGTAAAGGAACCTACTCTCATGCCAATTTTTTGTTTATCCCACAATATTGAGAGGGGGGGGGTGAATTTGTATTGTCAGTTTTTACTTTAAAATACAAAAAATAAACAATCAACAAAGATTTTATCATGGAAACCTCAAAAGGGAAAACCACCAACACAAACTCATTAATAAGATGAATTTACAAAATTGTTTATCTTTTGCAATATAAAGGATGTAGATACACCCTATATTTTTCCAACAACTACAGACTGGGATGCTACAAAACCCATATGCTTTTCTTCCTACTTCAACAGATAAGGATGCCACTACACCCTATTCTCCAGCTATGACTGGAAGGAGGCTACGATCCCCTACAAACTTGTGGCCTGCCCTAGCACCACCCTACCACCCTATACCGATGTTCTCAGTCTTTTAGAACAATTGCAAGAATATTCTCTTTGGACTCTATTAGAATTAGTAACAGAAACACCTTTTCCTTTACACATTCATTCAATAAATACCTTTTACCTATTACCTACCAACGCATCTCTCTATAGCTGCATTATCTCATTTTGGAATGTGAATGTTTACTTACAGACACACCTCTTCATCATCTTCCCATTCAATTGTCACATCACTTCAGCAAAGGAAACGTTTCGTTCTTCCCACAACTCAGAAATCATTTCTTAGCCCTGTTTATCATCTTCTGTAATATCCATATTCTTTATGCAAGATCATCTTCCATATTTAATCAGAGCCATTGATCCTATTTATAATTATCTCAAGACCGTCGATCTAACGCATATATTTCCTCCTCGAGATTGTATTTTTACACCATAGTTTCCTCATCAATGATTCCCCACCATTGATCTTTGTTGGGTGTTTTATGAATAGTTGATCTGAGGTAAGATACAAATTGCGGAATGCAGGTTTGTGAATTTCCAAAATGTCTTTTCACGATTTCCATAGTTGTCTTTCCACACCAATAGTTTCGTATTGTTTATCTCTTGCGGGCTCTTCCGTGACCATTGATATTCCAAAATACGAGATGTGGAGTGTGGGTTCTCAAAGGCTCAAACATTTCTTTTTCACTTCTCTGCCTTTCGATTTTTGCACTAACCTTTCCACACCGTTGATCTCTCATGGAAGTCTTCCTGACCATTGATCTTCTGGATTGCATGATCCAGGATGCAGGATGCGGGATGCAGGATCATTGAATATTTAGATGTTATTTCCGCAACTCCCTTTCTACATTTTCCTCCTGCACCATCGATTTCCTTCTAGCATAACCAATATTAGCCATCTGGTCTTGATATTTTGTGAAACTTCATCGTCCCACCTATCTTTTGCAGAACTAATCCTCAACCGTTGGATCTTGTGTGGGATGCTTCCTGGCCGTCGATTTCAGATCAAATTTGGATCTCCTCATGACTTTGCGGATCCTTAGAATAGTAATTCATGTTTTCTTATCATCCATGTCCATCTCATTTATCTCATATGTTGTCATGCCACATTCTCAACTATGTCATGCCATGTCATCACTACATTAGTCTTTCACTGATTTTGTCCTTCCACCATATCCACTGGTTATTCCTTTGTCATTCGTGAACACATTTGACATCAATGAAAACTAAATACTCAACACTACATGCTTGACTTAGACATTTTTTCTTAGTATTATCTCATCCTTGATTGCATATAGTGGGGGGAAGGGTGGAAAGTTGTACCCTCCTTTTGGACTCATTCATTCATCTACATTATAAAGAAAAAAAAAGAAACCGACTTTAAAAGTATTTCAAAAACTTCTCCAATGCAATAGATAACAGGCCTCAGAGACACTATTAGGAATAATTTATCCAATATGATGAGATAAAAATAGGCACAAGGCCCTATCTATTTCTTTTGGGATATTTTTAAGAAAGGCTCTGAGTAGTTTTTTTCCTTCAATTGATTTATTCATACTAGGGGCATTGAGGTTTTCTTATTCATTTGGAACAATATTTGGGTCCTTTTGATCTTCTTGATTCTCTCCTGAAGGAGGATTGGTTCCTTTCTAGGGATCATCATTTTCTATTGGTATCTCCACACCTCATTTTCATTTTCAAGGGATTGTATATTTATTATGGCCTCAAATGTTTTGTTGTTTTCTCTAGCTAGTGTCACCTCGGTCATCACTATTGACAAAGTGTCCTCAGACACATAATTTTATTAATGAAGAAGGAAAATAATTACATCACAGAGATGTGAGGGCTAAATCCCGAAAGATTACCTCACATGGAAAACTCAAAGGATTTAAATATCCAAAGAGTAACAACTAATTTACCGTTACCAAAACTAACTAAGGGACACCTCACATAATCACGTGAGTGTGTAGATGCCCTTTTACATTTATTAAACTAAACTTCTAATTATTACATTTTGGATCATAATTCCTAACAATCCCCCCTTTGATCCAAAAATTCTTTTGAACAAATACCAAGTTCATTTCTAAACTTATCAAATTTGACCCTTCCAAGAGATTTTGTAAAAATATATGCAGTTTGATCTTCTGATGGACAATACTTTGGCTTGATGATTTGTTTGACGACGAGAGCCCGAATGTAATGATACTTAGTATCCACATGCTTAGTTTTTGAATGAAAAACAGGATTTTTGGCTAACTTGATTGCTGACTGATTATCAATAAATAATGAAGTTGCTTCTTTCTGATCAACTTTGAGGTCTTGAAAAATCCTTCTTAACCAAAATATCTCACAAGCGGCTTCCCAAGCTGAAATATATTCTGCTTCTGCTGTAGAATTTGCAATTGTATCCTGCTTTTTACAACTCCATGCCACTGCAGCTGATCCCATATTCATTAAGTAACCTGAAGTAGATTCCCTATCATCAACGTCTCTAGCAAAATCCGCATATGAATAGCCAACAAGCTTGAAATTTTTGTTTCTTTTAAACTCAAGTCCAAAATCCTTGTTCCTTGAAGATACCTTAACACCCTTTTTGCTGCATTCCAATGACTTTCTCTAGGTTCCTGCATATATCTAGAAAGTATGCTAACTGCATAAGATAGATCAGGACGAGTATTCATCAAGTAAATGAAACATCCAATTAGCTGTCTATATCCAGTACAATTTACAAATTCCCCCCCTTCAAACTTAGAAAGTTTTAAATTTTGCTCCATGGGAGTAATAGCTGGTTTACATTCCTCCATTCCAAACTTCTTCAATAATCCAGAAATGTACTTAGCTTGAGAAATAAATATACTTCCTTCCTGCTGCTTTACTTCAACTCCAAGATAGTAATGAAGTAATCCCAAGTCTGTCATTTCAAAACCTGTTTGAAGTTCCTTCTTAACCTGAAATATATGATCATTATTGTTACCTGTTATGAGCAAATAATCAACATACATAACCAAGATGACTAAGTTATTTTCTTGGATTCGAACATACAAAGTATCATCTGACTCACTACGAAGAAAACCAACTTTCTGTAGGTAGGCATCCATTTTTGCATACCAAGCTCTGGGAGCCTGTTTCAATCCATACAATGCCTTAACTAGTTTACAAACTTGATTTTCTTTCCCTGGAACCTCAAAACCAGGAGGTTGAGTCATATAAACATCCTCTTGCAAATCATCGTTTAGAAATGCACTTTTTACATCCATTTGATGTACTTTCCATCCATTTTGTGCAGCTAAAGCTAGCACAATCCTGATAGTATTCCATTTCGCTGTTGGAGCAAAAGTTTCCTCATAATCAATCCCTTCTTTTTGAGCAAAACCCTTTGCCACCAATCTTGCCTTATATTTATCAATATCTCCATTTGCTTTGTACTTAATTCTATAAACCCACTTACAACCAATGGGTTCAACATCATGTGGACAATCAACAATTTTCCAAGTCTGATTCTTCATTACCGCATCATACTCACTTTGCATGGCCATTTTCCATTCATCATACTCAATTGCTTCATTATAAGTAGTTGGTTCAACAACTGAAAGAGCAAAATTTTCTGAACCCGTATTAGAACTCCTTGTACCTGTTTTTCCTTTTTCATCAGACTTAACATCTTGAAGTAACTTAGTTGCCCATTTTGGTTTCTTCTTTTCAATGTTAACTTGATTTGAATCATCCAAGTTAACTTGTGAAGAATTCAAAGTATCTTCAACCTGTTCCAAGGTGTCTTCAACCTGTTCATCATCCTGTACTTCTGAAGTGAGATCAAACCATTGTTCATTCCTTGTCTTGTTTAAGTGTTGCATCCTTAATTGTTCCTTAGTTACTTTTTCCTCTAAGTGACTAAGTTGTTTTTCAACCTCTTCTACACTTAAACTTTCATTTTCATCAAAAATCACATCCCTGCTGACAATAAACTTTCCATCTGACAGAAGCCTATACCCCTTTTTCTCATTAGAATAACCAATCAACATGCACTTAACACTTCTAGAATCTAACTTCTTTCGTTTTTCTTTTGGGACAAGTGCATAACAAACTGAACCAAAAACTCTCAAATGTTTGACCATAGGTTTGAATCCATACCAAGCCTCA
>LPNX011197634.1:37166-109320 GCA_001517045.1 Pseudotsuga menziesii
TGTACGCTGGAGTTTTGCTGGTTCTTTTCAACATTGCTTTTTTCTCTCTTCTTTTATGCTGATCCAGACATCTCTATTCCAACACCGGCTATGCTATCTCTCTCAGTGAGTGAGCACAATAAGAATGATTTTTTATTATTATTTTAAATAAGAACTTATACGTGTCTTCCTTTTTGTAAAAATTCTCTTCCAAAAATTTTTTTAAATAACCTTGCCTTAAAAAAATAATAATATTTTACTCTCTCCAAGTAAAAAAAAAACTGAGTCTATAAAAAAATATTTTCTGGAGAGATTCTTTTTAGCCCAAAAGAATAGGAAGCATTAATCTATTCATCATTCTTTTTCTTTTTTTTTTTTTTTTTTTTTTTTTAACCCAAAAAAATAGGAAGCATTAATCTTTTCAGCATTCTTTTTCTTTTCAGCCCAAAAGAATAGGAAGCAATAACTTACGGTTAAAATTTCGCTATTCCAAAACCTTGAAGATGACCTTCTTCAAACAATCCCAGGTTCCAACCAGACCAAGCTTCAACCGCGTGCTCTGATACCACTTTGACAAAGTGTCCTCAGACACATAATTTTATTAATGAAGAAGGAAAATAATTACATCACAGAGATGTGAGGGCTAAATCCCGAAAGATTACCTCACATGGAAAACTCAAAGGATTTAAATATCCAAAGAGTAACAACTAATTTACCGTTACCAAAACTAACTAAGGGACACCTCACATAATCACGTGAGTGTGTAGATGCCCTTTTACATTTATTAAACTAAACTTCTAATTATTACATTTTGGATCATAATTCCTAACAACTATTTGTGCATTTGCATTATGTTTTTTTCCAAACTTCCTATTTGTTCATTTGATTGGATTTTTTTAATTCTAATTGTATAGGTTCATGGGATAGTATGCATATGTTTATTTCCTTCGATACTTCAATGGGTATTGGTGAAATTACCTTACTCATGGAAAACATTGCATTAGGTTTTCTCAGGATTTAACTCTTCAAGGGGGGTTTTTCCATGTATTTTTACTTCAATAAACTATAGAAACTTTTCCATAGATCCACCTATACACAAATATAGTAATAGGTAAACATATTTCCTTTTGATTCAACCCAATTGATGTATCAACGTATTTGTTCCCCAATTTATAACCTACCCCATATAAGGGCTTACATACTTTTTCCACGTCATTCATGATAAATATAATTTGGGTTTTATGAGTCTCTACTCTTCTTAAAATGAATCAAAGTGAAAATTATCATCTCTTCACTAATTCTACTAAAGAAATAATAGATGGTAATTCAAATCTTATTATACTTGTTTCCAAAACTAGTCTTATCACGTCCTGTCTCATCAGTACGACCTTGGAGGGAACATGAACAATACAGGGGGTTCTAAATGTTTTCACACATTGTCATATTATGAGATTCACAACTATTTAAATGCGTGCAATGCATAGTGGAATCAAACATTTTCAATGCACACACACAACATGCTTATACCAACATTTTCATCACATGCATAATAAATCAACCATGCACAACAATACAATATTTCTCTTTCTATTTACATGCATCTAATTGAACAAATCACGTTGGATCTATTAATTCAATTTAACACATTTAAAATTCATTTATAACGTATAAATTTAAGCATAATCGGGGATAATAGAAACACTTATCTTTTAGTTGTAATTCCTGAGCAACTGGATATGGCAGAGCAACATTCTACCAAACCATAGGTTTTTGGATATCCTATACTATTTTATTTTAGAGACCACCCCTCATATGGGATGTTTATCCACTAAGGAGGAACTACTTAGGCTCACTCACAAACATAAAAAAATAGTCATGCTAAAACAATACACAACTGGGTTTGTCAAGCAAATAGGGAGGATGGGAAGGAGATTTCTAAGCCAGTGAGATAAAAAAAACTACAGGGACATCTAATTGATTTCGAACATCCTTGGCACCCACATTACCTACTAGACCCAATGCAAGGAATCCCCCCTTCTCTCCTACAGAGTCCCTCAGGAGCTCCTTACCTGCAGTTCTCTTTAGGGTGGGCACATAAAGGGCCAAGTTGTCAAATCCTTAGATATTCTTTCCTTCACTAGGTTTATCGAGTAACTCCAACCTCTAACATCACTACCACTTGAATCTACTCTTAGGCTTTCCAATTTCGGGGCATGTGACTATGAAACATGAAATTTCCCTTTCCAGATTTCAAATTTGGTGTTTCCCTCAGATTTTTTGGCTTCTTGCACTCTCAAATTTTCCATGCCATTTGTATCTTTGGATTCTCCACTGGATTTTACTCCTCACCAGAAATTATGGTCCTTTTCAGAACTTCAAAATGGGGATTCTTTCCTAGTTTTGATTTATGTAATTGTCACTGCTAGGAATGCATAATATGCTCATAATTTCTCTATGGGTTTCCAACAATGGATTGGGGAAGATGGAAAACGAATTATCATGAAGGAAATTACTTACAAGTCGATTAAATTGATCCCCTACTTAGTCATACAAAAATTATACACTCTTCCCATGCTCATTAAGTTCGTGAGTTGATTTCTCAACTGCTTCCTTACAACAAAATAAATGATAGCATGGTTAGTCAACATGGGTTCTTAATATTACACTTGGAAACACATGATTCGATACCACAAACCCCTCACCTCTCCCTAGCGGTTACAAATGGCCCCTGCATTTTAGCTGCTTCCATAGCCATCTATTGGTATTTTTATTGCATTATAAATATTTACATGATTTTGCAATTTCTCATGGCTTACTAGCACATAGATAGCAAAATATAAAATACTTGTATTTAATACACAAGCATTCACTAGAAGGGCCTTGTCCTTGAGCTCCACACTAGGAATCATACATAATACACAATATTTACATATTAATCCAATAAAATATAAGTGTCAAAATGTGGATATAACAAATATTCACTATATCAATGAAGTATCAACCGAGTGTTTTCCAAAGGAGATAAACAAGATGCGATGGGGAAAATATTTACAATGAAATCGAATTTGATTCTTACGCTAGTTTACCATGTAACCTCTATAGCTCTATTTTGAATTCTCTATGATATGATCAAATTTGTAAGGGTTGTGAGAACCAGTAAAGATAGGAGGCCTCTCAAATCTTTTACAAGATGGGAAGCATCAGAGTGCTTTGGATTTGGAATTTGATATTGCACAATTTTAGATGGGAGACCACCTTGAATACCAAAGTGTTGTGGATTTTATTGAATTCTGAAAAAAATATACATGTAGTGTGGATTTCTCCCCGGGCATGTGCAAAAGAACCTAACCTAGATCGTCCAGAACATAGGGTAGAGTTCAACAATAATCGAAGAAAGTAAAAAAAACAATAAAAATGTTTTTTAGGTTTTTCAAATATATAATACTAACTAATGCTAAACAAGAAAAAAAATACATTTTTTCCTAAAATGTGGACCATCGTAGCCATCCGACGAAATGGTCCCGCAGCTCCACGGTTTGGGTCTCCAGTCTCTTCCACGAATGGTTGTCAAGTGCGGAATGGATACAAATCTCTATGGAGTGAACTCAACATACACCGTGGGAAATGGTGTGGAAAAATATGGAAATAATGGCAGAAAAGTGTATGGCATGACTCAGAGCAAATGGAAAAAAAGTAGAAATGTTTCTAGAATGGCCAAAAACGTCTTTTGGGAGAGGCCTTCACAATGTATTTATAGGATGGTCCAAGATTTTTTGACCCATTGTATTTTATTATCCATGGTATTTATCTATGGTATTTTGACCCATTCTTATTTTTAGGGTTTTTTGGCCCTTTTTGGAAAGAGTGAGGATAAATCACATAAATTCTCAACTTCCCTTCATTTAGGGGGAAGGAATAATAATGTTTTGGACCATATTTAGTGGAAATATAGTTTTGAAGGTAAAAATGGAGGAAATAATGGTGTGAATACAATATATAACTATGGTTTCGACCATGGAGAGCTAGGTACACAATTTTTGGTGTTAACAATACCCCTATAGACTTACCATTTTCAAGCTAAAGTCATGAACAAAAACACTTAAGTTGAATGAAGTATCCACAATTCAATAAGAAAAATATCCAATATTATAATCTGAATTCTTTCATATTTTATACACAAAGCATAAGAATTCCAGTAAGATGAGAGTATAATGCAATATTAGACCCTTATTCGATAGATTGTATGATGAGTTTTAAACAGTGCAAGGATACTACGAATTATAAATATCATGGATAGTATGTCTTAATTGAATTGTTAATGAACAACACCAAGTGGGGTAATCGAACTTGGAATTATCTATTGATGTGTTACTAAGCCAAACACCGAAATTGGTTTGAATTTCATAGCAATCTAGACTAGGTGCACACAAGTGGGCATAAATCAGAATTTTATTAAATGAAGTAGGAAAATAAATATCATAGTTCTAATATTACATCAATGGAATCCTTCATAGGATTAATTACATTAAGAATTGATATCAATAATCGGAGAGAAGAAGAGAGAATTCTGCATGAGAAGAAACTAGGAAAATATGAATATTCGACTTGAAGGCTTCTTCAATCATTGCAACCGGATTGAAATTCACGGTACTTGATCATAGGGCCCACAATAAACTAAATGATGAAGACTAGATATCCTCATCCTCATAGTAGAAGCTTGGGGCACATATCCGAGCTTGGACTAGGGACACATCTCCTAAGTCGAGAGAAGCACAATGCTCTCAACTGAATTCACAAATTAATGAAAGATGTGATAGTGATGCACTATGCTTATATTATAGACCCATTTGGATTCACGGTTTGATTTAATATTCATTTGGTCAAATTTAATCACCCAATGTTCCCTAATGACTGGATAGAAACTTCCCTTTCTTTCCAATATTTTATTTTCTCTTTCTTCCTTTACTCCTTTATCCCACTTTATTTCTTTATCCTTTCTTTTCCGGATTTATTCTTCCTTTCTAATTTTGACCAGCGTTATCCTTATTTCCTTGATTTATCATGCTTTTTTTCTTTATCTTTGTTTTTTTCTTTAAGGCTACTTTCCTTCTTTTTGACTTTGTGCCAACTCCCCTTATTTTATTTTGTTTCATTTTTCTTTTCTTCTTTGGATACTGTCATTTTTCATTCCTCTTTTCCAACTTCCTTTTAGTCAAACCTTATCTTCTAATGCACCCCACTTGGCCCATTATCCTTACTATTTTAATTAAGGAAAAATTTATTCATGGGAAAATAATTTATCTAATAGTGCATATTCAACTTTAGGATATAATAACTGATACTATTAATTAATTTCCTTATTTCAAAATCTAATCCCAAGAAATTAATTGAATTTATTCTTAAAAACGTAGGGATGAATTGGCTAATGGAATTATCTATATTTCACCAAAATTGGGACATGATAGTAACTCACCGATAAAATCAGAAAATATACCTAGGTGATAAAGGTTGTATGTGAGATTCCTCAGTAAAAATTTGAGGGGGGTTGGTGTTTACTCCAAGTAAAATTTAAAGGGGGATTGTTAGCATTAATATTGACTTAGGAATGAGTCAAATGGTTTAGGTGTCAAAATGTATATTTGGGCCCATGGTATTAGTGGCCAATTTTATTTTTCCATGGTATTAGTGTCCCATGGTATTTCATGTAATAAATTCCTTATAAGGACTGAGGAGGCTCCACTGTAAAGTGACCTAGAGGTGAGTCGTGGCTATCTCACTTGGGTCGGCTTCATCGGTTTAGGTCAAGGGAGATAATAGATATATTATGGTGGTTTTTTTGGGTTTTGGTTTTTCCACGTAAATATTGTGTTCCTATATTAAATGTGTTGCTGTGTGCATTTTTTTCTCTCATTATTAATTATATGTATGCTTGTTTAAATCGTAAGACCTCTAATCCCAGGACATCATGGAGTTAGACTTGAAGATAAGAGAAGGTGTATACAAATATGTGATGAAATACAAAATGAGCACAAATAAACTGCAATAGAATCTAAATCAACTAAAACATTTATATAAGAGTCAAAAAAAAACCACCAAGGCTAAATTGTTAAAAAATGTGGAATTGGAGCAACAAATATCCAAATTACCAAAACACCCAAGCGATAAAGATCCAATGCAGAAATTACTAAAGGAAAAATACAAAGATATTGCAACTTTAAATAAAAAGTTAAACATTCCAGTCAGTGAACACCTTGAGATGGACGAATTGTTAGTAGTCTAGTAAGAGTTAGACAAGGTGATCACTGAAAATCAAAGCAATAAAGAGAGGATCATCACTCTTGAAGAAGAAGTAAAACATATTCAGAAGAAAAACCAATATATTATTTTATCTTAAACCACCTTTTTACAAGATTAATCCATGGCATACCCCATAGATCAGCTCACCAAAACCTTGGATAAAATGAGTATCGAGGAGGCTTAGTTGAACAAAGTTCAAACCGAGTTAAGGAAGATGAATGACGAAGTAAGATTTAAATAAATAATTAGAAAAAATAAATGAAAACCTTTCATAGTTGAGTCAAACTAAATATAATATATAGACGGGCATCCAAGCACTATCCAAAAGGCTAAGTGGTAAACCATTGTTAAAGGTGTCCCATCAGATGATTTGGGACCAAATTACGACTTTGATATCAACACACTAGAAGCAATTACAATATATAAAGATAAAATGGAGCTACCTATTGTCATATTTAAATATTCCCAGGATAGACTAACACAACTAAACAAAAATCCTGATTTTTCCAAAATTGTAATTGAACTTCTAAATGAGAAGCCACACAAGAGGTTCATGAATTAGTGATAAGAAATGGGACTAATTTGGTCATTGAGACTAACAAAGTGATTACCAAAATTTTTTTGGCTCATAATATGTTTTATTTAGAATCCCAACTTTACCATGATGTTGGTTTATTCAAGTCCATGTTTGATCCCCTTATTCACCAAGGACTCTCATCCTCATAGAATGCAAATGGGGATTTATATCCAAGAGAAAAAGAGAGAAGTATAGTGTGTTGATGATGGATGTGACAAATTATGAGGATTTCTTAATTGATGTATAAGGGGAAATTTAAGCCATGATCATGTATGATATGTTTCATACATATTTTCAAATTTTGACTAAATAGCAAGATGCTTTCTCCAAATTTCTCATGCCTACATATGACCAAAACATGAAGTTTGACATGGCCACTCGGAAATGAGGAATTTCAAATACCCTATGGGAAAAGAGTGGAAAAATATTACCAATATTTTATATCTCAAGAATAAAGTCATATTTCCATCTTCTAAATTATCAATGGAAACATCTTCATCTCAACCCCATCAGATGCCACCTACTCCTCCATAGTTGTGGCATAAGATTCCTTCAGGTCCTCCTTAACAAAGGTCTCTACAAGTTTCATGGAATCCTGATCAACAATAATGAAATTAGATAGGAGATTAGTTCATTTTTTATAATTTTTGTTATGATAGGTTGTAACATAACTCAAATATATTGTTAAATAAAGTTCCATTAGAATTGTAAAGAGCTATAAGTAGGGCCAAAGGACATATACCAAGGGTTGACAAATATTTTAGCAAAGTATAAATTCCTAGGAGAAGTAATACCCCTAGTTTTACCCCTAGAAATTATTGCCTTTACATGTCAATATTGTGTGATTCCTAGTGTGGATCTCAAGTCCAAGGCCCCACTAGCGAATGCTCAATTATTAAAGGAAAGTATTTTAGATTTTGTTAGCCATGTGCTAGTAAGCCAAGGAAAATTGTAAAATGATGTAAATATTTATAATGCAATAAAAATACCAAGACTTATGGAAGCAACTAAAATGAGGGTATCATGTGTATCCACTAGGGAGAGGTGAGGGGGTTGTGGGATTGAGCCCTGTGTTTCCAAATTTCAACTTGAGAACCCATTTTGACTTTCCTTCCTTGTATTTATTCCTATTGTAAGATGATAGATGAAAAATCAACTCATGAAATTAAGGGAGCCTCGGAAACCTATAAATTTTTATGGTTGGTTATGGGCATGATTTACTTGATCCATAATTCATTATTCCTCATGGAAATTCATTTTCCATCTTCCCCATTCCATTTTTGAACAAGTAGAGATGAGTTTGCATCTTGTTATACATTCCCTTTAGTGAAATTTACAGAAATCATAACTTGCAAAGAACTGATGTTTTGAAGTGCTAAAAATGCCCTGAAATTCACTTATGGATTAAAATCCAGTGGGGAATCCATATATATAAATCCTAGGTTGAAAATGAGAGCGCAAGAAGCCCAAAAATGCACGGGAAAACACTTATTTGAAATCCCTAAAGTGGAATTCTTTGATTGACAGTAACGTACACAGAAATTGAAAAAATCCAAGAGTGGACTGAAGCAAGAGTGAGATCATAGGTTGAATTTGTTTGATAAACCCAGTGAAGGAAAGAATATCTGACGATTTATCAGCTTGGACCTTAATATTCCCATCATGAAGAGCACTAGAGGGAACATGCACCTAAGGGACTATGTAGCAGAGAAGGGGACCTTTTGTTGTTGGGTGTGGTGGGTAATGTGGGCTCCAAGGTTGTTTGAAGTCCAATTGAGATGCCTATAGCTCTGTAGTTTAGATCATTATCTTATATATCTCCTTCCCTTACTCCCTAATTACTTAACAAACCCAATTGTGTGTTGGATTAACATGATTTTTATCCTTATTATTGTGAGTGCACCTAATTCCTACTTAGTAGATACATAACCCATCTCTCGGGTGGTCTAGTATCAGTTGAAAGAATATAAGCTAGATAGAGACCTATGGTTGGGTGGAACATTGCTCTTCCATAGTCATTTACTTGGAAAACTTCCATTAAAATATAATTGCTTACTATGTTTTCAATTATTCCCAAATTTTGTATTATGCATATTTATTTACTCATGTCAATTTGACTTAAATGGCCAACTTGATTTATTTAGTAGGAGGATTGTACATAGAATGAGAGTGACATTAGTTGTGTGTGATTGTTTTATTATTATTCATGTGATAAAAATTTTGGCAATTTCATGTTGTGTGTGCATTAATAAGGCCTAATTACTTTGTGTTTATATTCATGCATATGCACACACATTTAGTTGTTAATGAATTTTGTAATATGGCCTTGGGGGAGGAATTATATCACCCACTACATAGTTCATTTTCGCTCCATGGTTGGATTGATGGGAGGGGATGTGAAAGAGTGATATATGGGTTAAAGGTTGCAGCACTGGGGATGGTTGGGTCAAAATCTACACTGACAAGAAGAAAATCAAAATTTCATAACAAGTTCAAATAATTGTTTAGTTAAGTTTTGGGTTAGATAATGTATGAAAATCAAAATCTTCAAATGTTTCATAGGATCACAATGTTGCATATATTTTTCCAAGATATTTCCAACGATACCAATTTTGTCAAAAATGGACTTCGGCTCCAGTCGGTTGTACTAATGGCCTAGCTGCAAGAACCTGTGTCAGCTGGCCTCCTACTAGTGGCAGACATGGTGGCCTCTATGGTGGTTTATGTGGTGCCTTGGGCTTAACCTTGGTTTTCTTCATATTTTTGGTTGGTCGAATGGGCTTAGGGATGTAAGGCACCTCTAGTATTGGGCAGGGTAAATCTGGTGAGATAGTGGAGTCTTCACTATCACTATATAGTTTGATAATCATGGGATTCAGATCTGAGGGGGGGTTCTGGTTCACTGAGCGGGCTTGGCTCTCTGGTTTCTTGGCACAGTAAGGGAAAGCAAAGGTTATAATGACATAGGTAACTACTTTTTATAGGTGAATGGTCTCCCCAGCTGTGGCTGGCCCCAATGATGGAACATCTGACGTGGCACATCGGCTCTTCCTTCGTCGCCTTTACTCACACACTTAGGTTCAATTATGTACTTGTTAGGGAATTTATGGGTAATACGACATATGGGACCAAAAATACCACCACCTTTCTCCTCATACTTTCCAACTTAATGCTAATGAACTTTTACTGGTGCCAAATCTTTTTAGAATTCTCATGCTTTTAATGGGCCATTAGTGTCTGCTAGTTGTATGCCACTTCCCACTAGTTGTCTCTTAGCTGGTTTGCTAGGGTTTTACAGTGTGCCCCCCTCTTTCTTTTTCTTTTTTTTGCTACTATGCGCCTCGGACTTCTAGGACTGTGCTGCAGTCATTGTGGTATGGTTTCAATTGGCTTCTGTTGATCATACCTGTAACCGATGTTCCATCCAGCTTATGTATTTTTACCGTGCCTGCTTTAATAATGTGCACAACAACATATGGGCCTAGCCAGCGTGTTTTGAGCTTACCTGGGTGCTTGAGAAACTTCATATCATACATTAGAACAAGTCCGCTGACCTTGAACTACTTTTTTTATGTTGTGGCAGTCATGCCATGATTTCTATCATTATTTTTCCACATTTTGATGGAAGCCCACAATGAAGCGTTCTTCCTCCAATTAAATCAGCTTCCCAAGTCTTTCTTCTTCAGCGTTGGTATCTGTCATCTTTGTTAGGTCAGTGATTCATAGGCTTGGCACAATGTACTCTATGGGCATGACTGCTTCATTTCCATAGACTAAACATAAAGGAGTGTATCCACTTAGTCATCTTCATGTTGTTCTGTAAGCCCATAATACTACTAAGCCTTTCTGGTCCCAGTCATCCCTGCGCACATTATAGACCTTGGTCAAATCATTCTTCAGTATCTTATTTAAGGCCTCAATAGTACCATTTTCTTGAGGATGGTAGGGTGTCATCTTCTTGTGTTGGATTTGGAATTATGCAATTAGTTCAACAATTAGCTTATTTAAAAAATGCATACCTTGGTCCCTGATAAGGATCCTAGGGAAACCAAACCTTGTGACTACATTTTCAAACAAAAACTTTGTCGCAGTTGCGACGGTGCAATATTTTGTAGGTACCGTTTCTGCCCATATTTTCAAGTAATCTGTAGCAGTTATAATATAGCGTGCACTAGTTCGTTTCCCTGGTGGACTAATAGGCCCGAAAAAATCCACTACCCATTTATCAAAGGCCTGCAGTGTAATTTGTGGTGCAAGTGGAATTTCATCATGTCGTGATGGTCTCCTTGTTCTTTGACACTTATCATAGTAGCGATAGTATTTTCTTGTATCCATATGTACAATTGGCCACTAGAGTCCAGCATGCAAAATCTTGCGCACTGTTGCCTTCCCGGTGTAGTGTCCTCCTGAAACACCCGCATTCGCTTCAGCCATTACCCATTTCCTTTCATGATCAAAGATGCATCTGCACAGTATTTCATCTGGTCCCAACTTATACAGTTATCCCATGATTAGCGTGTAGTCTATGGCCTTGAAAACTAGTTGTTTCTTTTTCCATGTTGAAAAACCTTTAGGTGCATAGCATGTATTTAATAAGTGTATAATAGCATCAAATTATTTATCGAAAACATCGATAGCAAACAGCTACATATCTGGTAGATTATCCTCTAGACTAGTGGGTTCCCGCCAACTTTCAATGTGCGACAAGTGGTCAGACCCAATATTCATTCTGCCTGGCTTCATAATGACCTCAAAGTCAAATTGTTGAAATAGGAGGAGCCACTAGCAGACCTTCCCCCCCAACACTGGCTTATTGACCAGGTAATTCAACGTAGAATGATCAGTGAACATTTTGAAGTGTCCACCGAATAGATAATGTCTAAAATTTTGTAGCACATAGACCATTGCAAGCACTTATCTTTCAGTTGTGGTGTAGTTTTTCTCTGACATTGATAGTTTCCTACTTGCAAACGCAATTGGGTGGTCAATTACGGCCTTTCATTGTTGGGTCAATACTATACCCAGTGCAATTGATGATGCATCAACATGTACATGGAATTCCTTTTTCCAATCTAGGAATATTAATATTGGCGCAATAGGAATTTTTTTCTTCATCTTACCCAGACTCTCCTAACAGTCTTTGTTCCATTCGAATTTGGCATCCTTCTTTAGCAGTTTCTCCATTGGGGTGATTATCTCCACATATCCTCTGATAAATTTTCGATAATATCCAGTATGTCCCAGTGTGGATTTGAGTTCTGTGACTGATTTAGGAGGAGGAAAGTCCAGACTAATTGTCACCTTTGCGGGATCGACTAGGATCTCGTCATGACATACCACATGGCCCAACAGTACACCAAATGGTGCACAAAATATACATTTTCTCAAATTCAGCGCAATTTGATACTGGTGACACCTTTCCAGCATCATGCACAGATTCTCAATATGATCTCTTACCAGACCAAAGATCGTCCAGTAATCAAAATATACTTCAAGAAACTTATGAACGAAATCTTTAAAAGTAGAAACTATTATTCTAGAGAAAATAGCAGGGGAAATTTTAAGGCCAAATGGAATTACCGTGTATTGGTAGCATCCCCATTCTGTTACAAAGGTTGTTTTGTTGCAGTCCTCTTGTGCAATTCTGACTTGATAGTAGCCCAAGAATCTGTGTGTATGCTTTCCAAGATTTCACCAGTGAATGGTGTTGGGAATGGATCATGTAAGCAGACATCATTTAGCTTCCTAAGCTCGACAAAAATCCTGACCTTGCCTATCGCCTTTTTGTCCTAGATCACTATAGGGATTATCCACTCTGACTCTTCAATAGGTTCAATGATTCCTGCTTCCAGCATGTGATCCAGTTCTACTTTCACTTTTTCTTTATAGCGTGAATTTAGTCTGTACGGGCTCTGCTTTAACGGCCTTACATTGCACTTGAGTGAAATTTTCATTTCGCCGAAATATCCTACTATCCCATTCATTTCCCTAAATTTTGTTGGGAATAGGTCTTGGAACTTGTGTAATAGATTAGTGATTTTGGATATTATTTCTTCGTCCCAATAGTGTCCAATATTAGCAAATTTTGGATTGTGCTTCGACCCAATGTTAACTTTCTTAATCTTTAGCGGCTTGATGAACTGCTCACTAGAATTGTTGCTTCCTTCTATTGTGCGCGATCCTTTCAACTCTGGGATATTAATGTTGGTTGGATCATCCTCTAGGTCTCTAGAGAGGTTATAGCAGGTCATCCAGTGCTGAACTGTCTCACAGCATGGGATGGAATGCACAATGCAAGGATGAGAATATGAAACCTCCAGCGAGATCTCAACGAATATCTTCTCCTTAATATTCTTCAGCGTAATATCAACTGTTGGTTGCTCATGTTCGAATTCGAATGTGTATGTAAAATTATGTGCAACATTTTCCCATTCCCTTTTTTCCTAGCGTAGCTCCATGGATCCGTACCATCCTCTAGGTTCCATTTCAAGAGTATAGATGAAGTGGTGAACCCACTCCTGACGCAGGTAGTTCGAGAATGTTGTGGAACACTAGTCCCAGTGTTAAACAGGGTCTAATAATCCTGTATACCTTTGCATCATAGTTGTGACCTCATCTTCAAACCTTACTTATAGTAGTTGTTTGCACTGTATCCATTGACTTATTGAAATTTTGTGTGTACCCCACCATCACGCGGGTGTGGATTTAGCGTGAATTCCATCGCAGATAGTCACTGTGGTTCCATTACTAGCTCCTCAAACTCTCTCAAGAATGTTTCCAATTTAGGAAGTCCTTCATATGTGGGCAGTGGCTGCGACAGAGTTCCTACTCATCATACAGACTTAGTTATACTAGCACATCTCCTCATAGAGACTTCATGTAATCGGTTCTTCCAGTTCTCAAGTGCCTCCCCTGAGTCTGATGTACATGAACACTCGCACCTCTAGCTCAGGTTACCATCTATAGTAGGATTAATTTAATCCTCCTTAAGTGTAGGGACATTATAGATTTTGTTAAGTTGATTACCATGCCCTTCGTTGAACACAGGTTCAATGTACCTCTGTCCTTCCAGTGGATCAAGGGGCACAACTACCCTCATCTCATCATCCTCAAATGATAGGATCCTTCTTTTGAAGTTTATGATAGTGTGATATTCCATTACCCAATAAATCCCCAACAATGCAGGATATCAGTTAGTATCATCTACTATATTAATGACCTCGAAGTCTACAAAAGTGTGCAATCCTTCAATATCCACTTGGACTTGACTCAGGATACCAACAGGTAGGACCTTTGTTTAGTTAGAAAGCCTCAATTGAATTGGGGACCATTCTAGGGGTGGATTGCCCATTATTTCCTACGTTTGGTACGTTAAAATGTTAACATCGGATCCTAGGTCGAGCATGATATAGTCCATGTCATAATCACCAATTTCTGTGAACATCCTGAGTTCGTGTCCCATTTTGAGCTTTGTCTTGACATTGTTAACCTTCTTTGTTGGCATATTTTCCTTCGAAAGTGTTTCGATAAGTGCTTCCAACTCTGCAAGTGCATCCTTATCCTGGATTAGCGCCAAACAACTTGAAAGGAATGGTTTGAGTCTACTAACCTTATCTACACTCTTGCTTGCAGTTTGTTGTTTGAATATCTTTTGGAATCTCTCAGACATATATTTTACTTGTCTTGAGGTAGATGGTTTTTCCGTTCTTATGAACTCTGGGCATACATCCATGAATATACACTTCTTCTCTTGAACATTGTTGGGGCTCTAACCTTGAAGGTCCTTAATTTTGGCAACTCCACGGTTTTGGTGCGAAGCTTGTAAGCGGAGTTGCGGTCCAAAATAGTCTTAGGGGCTTCAGGGTTGGGTTGAAGCCCCTCTTTTTGTTAATGTCCCATGGTTTTTGGGTACCCATGGTTTAATCCCGTGGTATTCTAATAGTGCACTTGTATAAATAGGCACTTATGTAAAGGAGTCAAGAAAGAAGAAGTTTTGTGTTATGATGATGATGTGTTGTGAAGAAGCTAAGGTCTATTTTTGGGTTTAAGGTTAAGTCCCAGCTGAGTGCGTGGACGACCTCTACAGCTGAGTGCGCATAGGGTTTTGGAAGGAAGGTTCTGCAGCTAAGTGCACAGTTTTGGGTTGTTAAGAAGATCTGCAGCTAAGTGCGCAGATCACAACTATGTGTTTTGTAAATTGTTGAATATAAACGCAGTTCTGTGGACGTAGCCCCTACACTGGGGGTGAACCACGTATATCTTGTGTTGTGGTGGTTCTTTTTATTTTGTTCCTGTATGTTTTTATGCATTTGATAAGTAGATGAATGATAAAGTAGGATAAATTGCTAAATATTAACTTCGCTGTGAATTCCCGGTTAAGGGTTAAGCAAGAAACTGTCTTTTTATCTAAACTGTGAAGCTATTTAAGTGAATGTCAAAGCTCTGTATTGCATAATTATTCTTTGTTAAGGATAAAGGTACAGTAATATCCCTCTTTCGCCTACAGAAACCTGATTCTGCAGCACCCCATAGCTGTTTCGGGTGAGACTGCAACCTGTTCGTAGGTTGTTGCCGAAAGGGCCAACACTGTGGGTCTGTTTGTTGGTGCGAAGATAAAATCATAAGAACCCGGGTCTGCCCCATCCACCCAACAAATTGGTTCTGTTGTCGGTTGAACCAGTATCTGCTTCAAGAGGGATCTACGTCGTACCTGGAGGGATATGTTTTGGAGGCTCTCAGTAAAAGAAATCAGTAACTGGGTCGAAGATACTTATCTGAAATTTGCTGAACAAAAGAATAAGGACCCTCGTCGTAGCTCAGACGACTTCTTGCAAAGGTACATTTTTACTGATATTTATGAAATTTTCTTTGCTAGTATCCACATAGAATTGCACCAGTGGTTATCCAGGTTGAGAGAAAGAAAGACAAACTTCAAATAAGATCAGTCTCCTGACTAGACCCCAGAAAGAATTAAGCTGTTGAAAAGTGTGAACAACGCGGTATCAAGAGTTGTTGACTTCTGGACAACATGAACCCTTGAAGCATTTGTGAGAGAGTTCTCCATCGACACACATACTTTTTTCAGCGAAGCGGAAAGACAAATTTTCAAATGACCAAGGGGTAAGTACCTGAATTCATTAAGTCTGAAAATTAAAATGCTCTTGGCTGATAAAGGCATATTGCTTATCCAATCAGATTGCTAGATTTATTGCTACTAACCTATGTTTGGAAGTGAAAGTGACTTCGACGAGCAAAGCGGTTTGCTTTGCAATGGTAAAAGATACAAGAGAACTCTTGGATCCTATACCCTAGGCCAGAATACCGATTATACCTCATTAAGTCCAGAAGAATTTGAATCTGAAGAAACCCCTTTTGTTGGAAACCCTCCTATAACTCTGCAATGAAGATCTGTTATCCCTGAGCACCCTTCGCAGTCTGAAAGTAACCCTAACCCAAGTAGTCCTGTCACAGGTTAGTCTACCTCCGTAAGTTCCCTTCCTCCTATTACTAGTCTCCCCCCTATTATCAGTCTTCCTCCTCCTCCTCCCCCTCCCCCTCCCCCTTGATTCACTATGGCCCATGTGAATGATGATATCAAGCTCCAAGTCTTTAAAGGAACTGGATCAGAGGATCCAAAACAGTTTTGGTTCTTATGCGAAGTTGTTTGGACTGCTAAGAATATTATGGATCAAAATACAAGAAGAGCGCAGCTGGTCACCTCTTTCAGAGACCGATCTTTGACCTAGTTTATGAATTTTTCCAGTACTTAGAACTATGCCTTGGATGATATTAAAAAAGAAATGATCAAAGAATTCAAGAAGCCTAAATCGGATTCACAGTGTATAACTGAACTAAAAGAAATTCAGTAGAAGTAAGGTGAATCAGTTTGGGACTTTGATCAGAGGTTCAAGGTTCTGTTGGATCAAGTTAGCTTCACTATTGGTCCAGAACAACATAAAGAATGGTTCATTGCAGCACTATTGCCTCATATCAGGACTCCACTTATGCAACAGAAGGTTGTTTATCAGCAAGAGGCGTTGGAAATTGCTATGAAACTTGAAACAGCTCCTGTTGGAGATAATTCTGGAATAGCCCAGATACAGGCACAGTTAGAAAAATTGGCCTTGGATATTTGCGACATGAAAAAAGGGAAATATATTCGAGAAGATGTTTGGTGTACATGATGTAAGATAGAAGGTCATGACAAAGAAAAGTGTCCTGCATTAAGAAATTATTTGAATACTGGTGCACCGAACCTGTTTAACCCTAATGTCCTATATTGTGAGATCTGTAGAACAACTGGCCAGCATCGACCTGAAGATTGCTATCTGCTGCAGAGATATGTTCAAGTACCTAAGAATCCCTACTGCAAGTTCTGTAATTAAGTTGGACACAACGAAGATGAATGTCGCAGCTTTGACCTCATGAGAGAGCGAACCTATAATGCTTATAGGGTACAAACCGATGCACAAGGAAATGATGGATATGGTTACCGTGGTGGTACACCAGGTCGAGGTAATTTCAGAGGTCATGGTCGTGGTAGTATGCCTGGAAGAGGACGGGGCCAGATTATTTGCTATAACTGTAATCAGGCAGGACATGTAGCTAGAGAATGTCAGAACCCAACTACGACATGTCGATATTGCAGAGCAGTACATCATGTGATTGAGCAATGCCTACAGTTGATAGCCAAGATACAAGAAATAAATGGCACTCCTACTCAAAATGTTCAGATGATTGCTGTAGAGAAAAGACCTATCCCAGCCTTTAACGTTGTTACAAGGAGTGGAACTACGATGCAGGTACAGAATAAGGGGAAATAGCCTGACGAGGCTTGGGTCCGTAAGACCCCAGAGAAAATACCAGCTTTTGATGTTGGAAGAGAAAAAGGAACATTTATGGAAGCTAAAAAATACTTTGCTAATCCGAGAACATCAGCAGCAACTACGCAACAGCATCAACAGTAGTTACAGTTTCAAGAAGCTTCGCCGGATCAAGTAAGTACACTGACATCATTTTTACAGAGTTTGTTGGGCTATAGGGCAGACCCAGGCTTTATATCATTAACTTCGCACCAACAAAAGACCCACAGTGTTGGCCCTTTCGGAAACAACCTGCGAACAGGTTGCAGTCTCACATGAAACAGCTATGGGGTGTCGCAGGATTAGGTTTCTACAAGCAGAAGAGGGATATTACTGTACCTTTAGCTTCTAACACTTATAATCATACAATGCAGAGCTTTAATAGTTACTTATTTAGCTTCACGTTTAGATAAACAAATAGTTCCTTGCTCAACCCTTTACTGGGAATTCCAGCGAAGTTAATATTTAGCAGTGATCTTACTTATCGGATATATAATTATCAATGCATAAAGAACATAACAACAACACACAAAAACCACAACACATGATATAACGTGGTTCACCCCCAGTGTAGGGGCTACATCCACAGAACTGTGCTTTATTCAACTCTTTACAAAAACCACAGTTCTTGATCTGCGCACTCAGCTGCAGATCCCTTCAAGTCCTCAAAGCCACGCACACAACTGCAGGCCTCTGCGCACACAGTTGGATATTTCCTTTATCACCCAAAACCCTCTGTGCACACAGCTGCAGAGGTCATCCACGCACATAGCTGGGACTTAACCTTCTCTTACAAAATATCCTTAGCTTCACATCAATTCCTCTTACATCAAAAGCCTAAAATGACTTCTTTACAATAGTGCTTATTTATAGTGCACTTATTACAAAACCATGCGCACCCCGAACCCTAAACCCTAGACTTAAACCATGGGTTTATTACAAAAAGAGGACTTTGACTCAACCCCGACACCCCTAAGACTATTTTGAGTCATAACACCACTTACAACTTCCACAAAACCCGCGGAGTTACAAAAATTAGGGACCGTTAAGGTGCACACCCCAACAGGCCCCTAAGACTCACCAGTGGCCCGTTCCGGAACACTCTGCTGCTCTTCTGGTAGGCGAACTTTGTCAGCAAATATAGCGAACTGCTTGTTGAGTCCACGCATGATATTATCAGCGGCTTTCTCCTTTTAGACCAACTCCTGCAATACTGCGGCTGATGCTTCGCTGGCCTTTGTCTGCGCAAATGCAGCATATTCCTTCAGAACTTTGAGTTGGGTGTCCACAGCAGTACTCAACTCAAAAGCTTCACTGATAAGTGGCTGCATAGAATTTTCCACTTCTGTTGCTTTTGCTCTGCACGACCCAATTTCCTGCTGGAGTTCATTCCTTCGCTTTACCTTGAGCATTTTCTCCATAGGCGGCAGAGTCTTAATTTCCTCTTTTACTGTATCCAACTCTGTCTGTCGCTGCCTGATGATTTCTTGCAGCTGTCCGACTTCTGGATGTTCCTGCAGGGTGGTCCAGGCCTCAACATTGTCTTCTAATAGCTTTGCTGCGCTGCTCATAGTATCCGAGATTTTTGCTGCAGAGGCCTGAATGTCTGCTCGGTGTTGCTCCCTGACCTCTGGTGGGCTCTCCGGGGTGATGCAGAGTTGAAGCTCCGCAATCTGAGCCTCATGTTCTTCTTTGAGCTTCTTTATTTCACTGCGAGACTGCTGTGCGTAGTATTTCAGCCTGACTAATCTTTGTTCTAGTTCTTCTACTAGCTGTACGTCGAAGTCAGGAAGACTTCGACATTCCCCATCCAAAACTCGTACCAGTGTAATTCTCTTACGTTCTACATCCCTCTTTCTCTACTCCGCTGCCTCCAGTTGCGCTGCGAAGCCCTGCTACTGAATTATGGCCTTTTCTAACTGTATTTGCGAGTATTGGTCTCATGCCTGGATTTCCTTCATAATTGCTGACTGACAGAGATGTAGCTCCGTCATGGATAGCTTAGTGTAATCTATTCCAACCTTCATGCTCATCTCCGAACGAGATGCTGCATATGTTAATATGAGAGTTGCGCTCGACACTTGTCCTTTGTTATCCCTGAACGACCATTTCCTTAGGTCTAGCTGCGCGTTTACTGGGGCACTGCTTGCTGAGGCGCCAGTCAGTGATTTTTTTGCTAATTCCTTAACCTCCAAAATGTGTTTTGCTACACTGGTGATGGCATGCAGATGTATATCTGCAAATTCTTACCATTTCTTGGTGAGAACTTCTGTGGACTTCGATAGAGCCTGAACAAGCTCCTCACTTGTCAGGCTGGGCTCCTCGTCAATATTCTTGTTCTTCGACGCCTTCATTTTCTTTCGGGACTGGGGTTTGTTTACTTCCTCTGGTTCTGGTGTCTTGCGCTTATCCTGTCGATTAGGGTCTGAAGCAGTTTGAACCGAGTCTTCTTCTTCTTCTTCATTGTCATCATCTCCGCCCTGGTCACTTTCACTCTACTGCGACTCAGTTTGTTCTTCACTGTATTCAGGGGGTTCTTGCTGCTGTGTATGACTAGGGCCTACGCCCAGGTTGGTAACTGGGGGAACTGGAATGGTGGGTTTTGTCCCTGCGTCCTTCAACCATTCCGCCGACCACTGTTAAACGACCACGAGGATGTCTTCTTTGGTCACTACATATGGTAACTTAAACCATTGATGCTTTTGGTCTGCGCGGGCCTGGATGAAAATATGATGCATGTCGGCACTGAAATGGGCTGCGCCATCGTATTGAGAGAATAACTCATTACTGAGCCGAGGGGTTTTTGTGATCTCATACGAGATACTCATAATATAAAATGCAAATACACAGTTTGTCATCTGTTGTAGGGTCTTATCCTGGGAAACCCATAGAGAGGCATACCGTACTGCGCCAGGCAAGTTCGAAGGTATAGCAGCAAACTGCACCTCGGTAGGTTCTTGCCATCCTACCAGGGCGATGAGGACTATCAACCAGGAATAGTGAAAGGGCCTACCTTTCTCCTGTGCGTCGCGGACATCTTCAAGGAATTCCTTCATGATATATGCTGCCCAGTTGTAACTGTAGCCTTTGGCACAGTTTGCAGCAATTTTAATAGCCGAGGCAGACACTTCATATGGTCTGCACTTTCGCATGATCTTGAATGCTAGAAGCTCAACTGCAAAGCGAATATTATGTTGTTGAATTGCAGAAGTGTCATACCCTCATTTTCCCTTTGTCAGGCCGAAGCGTTCCTTCATGCTTTGTGCGAGCTTCGTATCCTCATGCTTTGAAGGAAATTCGGTCCCTGGATCAGGTCCCGCTATTGGTAAGGTTGTGATCCTGTGAATAAGCTCACCATTAATAGGAATTTTCTTATCTCCTATCCATAGGTGGCCATCATGTATTAATGCCAGCAGCTGCTTGACCACTATGGTCACCTGTGTGCTGCGACCAAAATGGGGAACATCAAGCATCTTTAGCAAACCAGCTTGATCCAAGCTAGCAGCCCACTGTTTTACTTCCATCAATCTCGCACCAGTCTATGGATATTTGACAAAATGCAAGTATTGTGTCAGGGCGAACTGTGGAAACTTTCCACGATCATTCGTGTCGTGGTCGGCATACTTAAGCCGGTCTATTTTCCCTGTCATGGTCCCGACCAACTGCACACTCGGGGGCAATGAAGGGGTACGTAATGTGAACTTATTTAGCCGCTGAGGTGGCTAAACTCCTAGTCAAACTGGTGGAAGATACGATGGATGCTTCAGTGCAATATTCTCATCTTCTGTAGGTGGAGCCTCTGCGGAACCAGACGGATGCATCTCGGCGTCCTCTGGCGTTTTTCCTGATTGCTTGTGTCAGTCTTCGTTGTGCCTAGAACGCACTTCAGGCTTAAACTTCTTTCGGGTAGATCATGTCTGCATCAGCTGGGTTAGCACTGGGGGAGTTTCTTCATGGAATGCAGATGCAGGTGGTCGGTTGAAAAGGTTCGGCAAACCTGTCTGCTCAAACTCTTCAATAGTTCCTGGAACTCATGATCAGCGGACATGGATGCAATTGTAAAGCTCAAGAAACTGAAAAATGCGAACCTTACGGGTGTGGGTGTCTTCTGATAGAATCTATCCACGAAATATGTCATAATTGTGCATTGATGGCACCAATTCTGACAGAGATCTTGTCCAAACGGTGATAGATTTTCCAAGATCACATTAATACAGGCAGTTAATACAGAGAACGTACCGGCGCTGCCAAATTTGATTTCTTCTAACAGTCGTTTTTTAAGTTCCGACAGACCTTTCCTTCTTCGGCACAAGCAGTAGCTATGGTTGCGCCCTAATGAGGACATTCGACACCTCTGGACACCATCTGTGGCATGGATTCGAGCTTCGACCCACGATAAAATGTCATCCACAGCTTCAATGAATCCTCTTATTTCCAGGAACTTCATCAGACATAAGTCCCGACACTCATGGAGAAGTTGGGTCGCTTTGCTTACTGTGTCTTCATCCTAATAATCTCCACTGATAGCATACTTAGGCTGGTCTTCTGATCCAATGTTGACTGTCCGCGTCTTCAGGGACTGAGTCACTTCAGGGGCTTTGACTGCTGGTCTGTGTATGTCACAGTGTCCTTCTGACTCAGGAATACCAATATTGCGCGGAGCATCATCCTCGTCAATTGCGAGGTTATAATATTCAACTGCATGAGCTTCTTGTGCTTTCCAATCAAGCTGGTATGTTACTACTTCTTGATCCTCAAATACCTTAGTATGGACCACTTTGATAGCTGCATCTAAAGCTGGACAAACTTCATTAGTAGAAAAGGTAAGCACAAAATTATCAACAATACAATCCCAACTTACAGTATCCTGGCGAAGCTCAGCCTCCGCGTACCAGTTCTTTGCTATTGGTTCCAAAGTATACACAAACCTATGTACCCATGCTTCCTGAGGTACATGCTGCCATGCTTCGTAGCACTGTGCCAAATGTTTCTGATGGCTAGTCTTCCCATCAAACCTGCTTTGCACCTCCTGGGGCTGATCCATAATTCTCAGGCGAAGGAACTTTTGACAAGCTTTCCAACTAGGAATGTTCTTCTTATGGCCATTCCACCATCTAGTTGCTGTGGCTCTGAATACTGAATCCAGAGTCTCCCTTTTCTGTGAATCTAGTATTTGGTCTGAGAATTGTTCAATAAACTGTTTTGGGTCTGACAAGTCATCAAACATAGGTAGGACTCTTACCTGTGCACCAAGCCATCTGATAGATTTGGTAATTCTGGCACATCTATGTCCATGCAGCTCATAAAGTCTGTTCTGTCAGTTTTCTAACCCATCATCTGAATCCGTCATGCAGGAGCTGTCACACTGCCAATCCATGATACCTTCAGCAATAAGATCAACATAATCTTCTTCCTTAGCTGTGATATTGTATATGTGATCCAAAGCATCCTGGTCTTCATCTCTTACTAGCTCTATGTATCTCTCTCCTTGAGAAAGTTCCAATGGGACTATGACTGTCATTCCTTTCCCTTCGAAAGTCATCTGTCTCTTCTTCAGGTTGATGATTGCATCGTTTTCTATTTCCCATTCAATACCTAGTAGTGCGGGATAGGGGTTGCTGTCATCAATTATTTCAATTACCTCAAATTCTGCTAAGGTACTGACTCCATCAATATCTACTGATACACTAGGGAGTCTTCCTAGGGGCACAATCTTCTGCTGATTGGCTAATCTCAACTTTATAGGGGACCAATCAAGGGTAGGTTTTCCTATTTGTTCCCAAGTTTTCTTAGTTAAGACATTTACCTTTGATCCTAGGTCCAAGATAACAACATTCATATCATACTCTTCTATATGAGCATTCAACCTCATTTCCCTGCCAGTTCTCCTGACTCTATTAGCAGCTTTTGCCTGACCAGAACTTTGCTGAGGTTCACAAGAAGCAATAAATTTCTGCAACTCACTTAAAGCATTATGATTTCTTAGGAGCTTCAAACAACTCTGTAAAAAGGAGGATAGTGTACTTACTTTGTCTGTTGAAGCTTCTTGCGTCTGCAACTGCTACTGATGTTGTTGCGCAGGTGCTACCGATGTGCTAGTAGTAGCAAAATCTCGCTTCGCTTCCATGAATGTCTCTTTTTCTCTTTCGATATCAAATGCTGGGACTTTTGCTGGGGCCTTATGAACCCAAGCCTTGTTAGGCTGTTGCTCCTTATTCTACACTTCCGTCGTAGCTCCACTCCGGGTAACAACATTAATGGTTGCGGCAGGTCTTTGCTGAATGGAAAACATCTGAATATTCTGAGTAGGGGCACTGTTTCTTTCCTGAATCTTAGCTATCAACTATGGGCACTGCTCGATCACATGATCTACTGCTCAGCAATACCAACATGTCGTAGTTGGGTTCCGATAGTCTCTCGCTAGATGCCCGGCCTGGTTACAGTTGTAACACACAACCTAGCCTCGACCTCTTCCAGACATACCACCTCGACCACGACCTCCAAAATAACCTCTACCTGATGCACCACCGCGGTAGCCATAGCCATCATTGCTCTGTCCCTCATTTTGTACCTAATAAGCGTCGTAAGTTTGTTCTCTCATGAGGTCAAAGCTGCGACACTCATCTTCGTTGTGTCCCACGGACTTACAGAATTTACAATAGGGTTTCTTAGGTACCTTCCCATACCTCTGTAGCAAATAGAAACCTTCAGGTCGATGCTGACCTATTGTTCTATAGAGCTCACAATATAGGACCTGCGGGTTAAACGGGTTTGGCGCACCAGTATTCAGGTAATTTCTTACCAGAGGACACTATTCCTTGGCATGACCTTCTGTTCGACATTGTGTACACCAAACCTCTTCACGACTGGTTTTTCCTTTCTTCATATCGCGAAGCTACAGAGCCATCGCTACCAACTGCGCTTGGATTTGAGCAATACCAGAATTGTCTTCGACAGGAGCGGTTTCAAGCTTCATCGCGATTTCCAGAGCCTCCTGCTGGTCAGCAACCTTCTGTTGCTTGAGTGGGGTTCTGATATGCGGTAGCAACGCTGCAATGAACCATTCCTTGTGCTGCGCAGGTCCAATGGTGAAACTGACTTGGTCTAGCAGAAATTTGAATCTTTGATCAAAGTCCCACACTGATTCGCCGCGCCTCTGCTGAATCTCTTTCAACTCAGTGATACACTACGACTCTGATTTCGGCTTCTTAAATTCCTTTATCATTGCTACTTTTATATCATCCAGAGCATGGTTCTGAGTGTTGGAAAACTTCATGAACCAGGTCAGAGCGCGGTCTCTGAAAGAAGTAACCAGCTGTGCTCTTTTTGTATCTTGATCCGTAATGGTATTGGCAGTCCACACTGCTTCACATAAAAACTAGAACTGCTCTAGATCCTCTGATCCAGTTCCTTTGAAAACAGGGAGCTTAATGTCGTCATTCATGTGGACCATCGCGGGTCTAGGGGGGGAGGGAGGGGGACTGGAAGTGAGAGGGGGGGAACTTACTGGGGTAGATTGACCTGCGACAGGAATACTCGGGCTAGGGTGACTTTCAGACTACAACGGGTTCTCAGCGATAATAGGTCTTCGCTGCGGGGTTACCAGAGGGTTTCCAACATAAGGGGTTTCTTCGGGTTCTGAATCTGCGGGATTTACAGGGGAATACTCGGTATGCTGACCCTGGGAATAGGATCCAAAATCTCTCTTGTACCTTTTGCCACTTCACAGCAAACCACTTTGCTCGTCGAAGGTATTTTCACTTGCAAACATAGGTTAGTAATACTAAATCTAACAATCTGATTCAATTAGCAATATACCTTTTTCAGCTAATAACATTTTAATTCTCAAACTAAATGAATTCAAAAACTTACCCCTTGGTCCTTTGAAAAACTGTCGCTCGGCTTCACTAAAGTACGTACTCGTGTCGATGGCGAACTCCATCACAAATGCTTCAAGGGTTCGCGTTGTCCAGAAATCAACAGCGCGGGATATCTCGTTGTTCACCCTTTTCAGTATATTAATTCTTGTGGGGGTCCAATCAGGAAACTGACGCTCTTGGAAGTTCGTCCTTCTCTCTGTTAACCTGGATAACCACTGGTGCAACTCTATGTGGATACTACCAAAGAAGATTTCATAAACATCACAGAAAACACACCTTTGTAAAAATCCGTTTGCACTACGACGTGGATCTTTGTTCTCTTGCTCAGCAAATTTCAGATAAGTCTCATCAAGCCAATCACCGATCATTAGAGAGAATTTCAGGTAAAAAATGGGCCTCAAAAGGACCAAAATGTACTATAAAAAGTAGTGTAGGAGGTGAGTTGTCATATATACCTACCCCATAAAAACCCTAACTCATCATATTTTAATATATCTTATATTTTTGTAGTACATCTCTTAGGAGGCCCATTTTTTACCTCAAATTCTCTCTAATGTTCCTTCACAGAGGGTCTCCAGAACATAGCCCTCGAGGTACAACGTAAACCCCTCTTGAGCAGATACTGAGTTCAACCGACAACGGAACCAATTTGTTGAGCTATAGGGCAGACCCGGGCTTTATATCATTAACTTCGCACCAATAAAAGACCCACAGTGTTGTCCCTTTCGGCAACAACCCACGAACAGGTTGCAGTCTCACCCGAAACAGCTATAGGGTGCCGCAGAATAAGGTTTCTGCAAGCAGAACAGGGATATTACTGTACCTTTAGCTTCTAACAATTATAATCATACAATGCAGAGCTTTAATAGTTACTTATTTAGCTTCGCAGTTAGATAAACAAACATTGCCTTGCTCAACCCTTTACTGGGAATTCCAGCGAAGTTAATATTTAGCAGTGATCTTATTTATCAGATATATAATTATCAATGCATAAATAACATAACAACAACACACAAAAACCACAACACACGATATAATGTGGTTCACCCCCAGTGTAGGGGCTACGTCCATAGAACTATGCTTTATTCAACTCTTTACAAAAACCACAGTTCTTTATCTGTGCACTCAGCTGCAGATCTCTTCAAGTCCTCAAAGTTGCGCACACAGCTGCAGGCCTCTACGCACACAGCTGCAGGCCTCTGCGCACACAGCTACAGATTTTCTTTATCACCCAAAACCCTCTACGCACACAGCTGCAGAGGTCATCCACGCACATAGCTATGACTTAACCTTCTCTTACAAAATAGCCTTAGCTTCGCATCAATTCCTCTTACATCAAAATCCTAGACTGACTTCTTTACAAGAGTGCTTATTTATAGTGCACTTATTACAAAACCATGGGCACCCCGAACCCTAAACCCTGGACTTAAACCATGGGTTTATTACAAAAAGAGGACTTTGACTCAACCCCGACACCCCTAAGACTGTTTTGAGTCGTAACTCCTCTTACAACTTCCGCAAAACCCACGGAGTTACCAAAATTAGGGACCGTTAAGGTGCGCACCCCGACAGAGTTGTATGAAGCTATTAAGAAATCAGAATGCTTTGAATGAGTTATAGAAAGTTATGGCGTCTTGCGAACCTCAACGAAGCTTTGATAGAGGAAAAATTGTTAATAGAGTTAGAAGGACTGGAAGAGAAATGAGATTGCATGCTCAGATAGGAGATTATGACATGACTGATATCATTTTAGACCTGGGATCAGAAGTGAATGTCCTAACTAAGCAGACATGGAAAAAAATGGGAAAACCTATGCTTGAATGGTCCCCTATACAGTTGAGATTAGCCAATCAGCAGAAGATTGTGCCCTTGGGAAGATTCCATAGTGTACCAGTGGATATTGATGGAGTCAGTACCTTAGCAGATTTTGAAGTCATTGAAATAATTGATGATAGCAACCCCTATTCAGCCTTGCTAGGAATTGAATGGGAAATAGACAATCATGCAATAATCAACCTTAAGAATAGACAGATGACTTTTGAAGGAAAAGGCTTGAGAGTCATAGTATCATTGGACCCTTCTCAAGGAGAAAGGTATACAGAGCCAGTCAGAGATGAAGATCAGGATGTTTTGGATGATATTTACAACATCACAGCTAAAGAAGAAGACTATGTTAACCCTACTACTGAAGGTATAATGGATTGGCAGTGTGACAGTTCTTGCATGACTGATTCAGACGAAGGCCTAGAGAATTAGCATAATTGACTTTATGAGTTACATGGACATCGATGTGCAAGAATTACAAAGTCTATCAGATGGGTTGGCTCACAGACAAGAATCTTACCTACTTTTGATGGCTTGACAGACCCAGAATATTTTATTGTACAATTCTCAGAGCAAGTACTAGATCCACAGAAAATGGAGACTCTAGATTCAGTATTCAGAGCCACAACTGCCAGATGGTGGAATGGTCATAAAAAGTATATTCATAATTGGAGAGCTTGTCAAAAGTTTCTTTGCCTGAGATTCATGGATCAACCTCAGGAGGTACGAAGCAGATTTAATGGTAAGACTAGCCCTCAGGAACATTTGGATCATTGTTATGAAGCATGGTAGGATGTACCTTGTGAAGAATGGGTACATAGGTTTGTACACACTCTGGAACCTATAGAAAAGAACTGGTATGCGGAGGTGGAGCTTCGCCATGGTACTGTAAGTTGGGTTAGCCTTGCTGATAGTTTTGTGCTCACATTTTCTATTACTGAGGTTTGCCCTACTTTGGACGCAGCCATTAGGTTGATCCATACTAAGATGTTTGATGATAAAGAAATAGCCGAGTACCAACCTGATTGGAAGGAACAAGAAGCTAATGCAGTAGAATGCTATAACCTCGCCATTGATGAAGACGATGACCCTCACAACATTAATATTCCTGAGTCAGAAGGACATTGCGAAGTACATGGACCAGCAGTCGAATCACCTGAAGTAACTCACCCCTTGAAGACAAGAAAAGTAAACATTGGATCAGAAGAAATGCCTAAGTACACTACCATTGGAGATTATTGGGACAAATAAATGGTGATAAAAGTGACTGAAATCCTCCATGAGTATCAAGACTTATTTCCGACGAAGTTCTCAGAAATGAAAGGTCTCCTTGGTGATATAGGAGTGATAAAAATACCTTTGAAAGCTGATGCGAAGCCTGTGAAGCAGCGCCCTTATAGGCTGAACCCTAAGTATAAAGAAAAAGTCAGGATGGAGCTAGATAAGATGCTCACTGTAGGAATCATTGAGCCTGTCGAAGAGTCCAAATGGGTCAGCCCTATGGGGGTACAAGAAAAGAAGACCAAGGGAGAAATCAGAATCTATGTTGATCTGAGAAAGCTGAATGATGCCTGTTTACATGATCCTTTTCCTACTTCCTTTACAGATGAAGTTTTAGACAATGTCGGAGGTCAAGAAGTGTATTCTTTCACTGATAGATTTTCAGGTTCCCATCAGATCAAAATTGCTCCAGAGGATCGACATAAAACAACCTTCGCTACAGAAATGGGATCTTTTCAGTATACTGTTATGCCCTTTGGATTGAAGAATGCACCTGCTATGTTTTCCAAAGTAGTCATATCTGCATTTAAGGAATTTATTCATAAATTCTAGGAAGTTTAATTTGATGATTGGACTATCTTTGGTTTATTGAAATATCATATAGCCAGTTTAAGACTTATGCTGGACAAGCGTAGACAACATCAGATTTCATTGAACCTGAAGAAGTGTATCTTTTGTGCACCTTTTGGAATTCTGCTAGGTCACATTGTATGCAAGCAAGGATCGATGGTGGATCCTGCGAAGATAGCCATTATTGTGAACTTGCCACCTCCAAAGTATGTTAAGCAACTTCGCACTACGCTTGGTCATATTGGATATTACAGGAAATTCATTAAAGGATATGCTCATATTACAGCCCCTATGGAAAAGAAATTGAAGAAAGATATTAAGTTTGAGTGGACACCTGAATGTCAGGAAAGCTTGGATAGTTTGAAAGAAAAGATGGTAACTGCCCCTATCTTAGTATTCCCTGACTAGAGTAAGGAATTTCATGTTCATGTCGATGCATCTTCCATTGCTTTAGGTATAGTATTGGCTCAGTCAGGTGAAGGTAATATTGATCACCCTATTCCTTTTGCAAGTAGGAAATTGTCCACAGCAGAAAAGAATTATACTACGACAGAATGAGAAGGTCTAGCTATGGTTTATGCCTTGCAGAAATTTCGACATTATTTGTTAGGATCTCATTTTAAGATGTTCACTGACCATTCTGCTTTGAAGTATTTGGTTAACAAGCCTGTGTTAGGTGGAAGGATATGCAGATGGATGATTTTGTTTCAAGAGTATGACTTTCAGATCATAGTTAAGCCAGGAAGACTTAACCTGGGGCCTGACCACTTGTCGAGGCTCGAGTCAGGAGAAGAGCCCACTAGTTTGGATGAAGGTCTTCCTGATGCCCAGTTGTTTGCCATCCAGATGGTTGATGACTATTTTTAGGATATTGTTCAGTACTTGTCTACAGGTTTTGCACCCTCTGAGATGACAACACAGCAGAAGAAGCAGCTGGTGGTTAGAGCAGCTGACTTTACCTTGATAGCAGGATAGCTATATAAGATGGGACTAGATGAAATACTGCATAGATGTGTCCTGAAGCATGAAAAGCCATTGATTTTGGCTGAGGCACATTCTGGAGCAGCAAGAGATCATTATGCAGGAAAAGCTACGGCACAAAAGATTCTAACAGCTGGATTGTGGTGGCCTATGATTCATAAGGATGCAAGAGAGTATTGCCATAGCTGTGATACCTGTCAGAGGATAGGAAAACCATCTAGGAGGGATGAGATGCCTCTGGTTCCACAGGTAACTTTACAAGCATTTGACAAGTGGGCCATTGATTTCGTTGGACCAACCAACCCCCCTGCAAAGA
Source organism: Pseudotsuga menziesii (assembly GCA_001517045.1). Classification (NCBI taxonomy): domain Eukaryota; kingdom Viridiplantae; phylum Streptophyta; class Pinopsida; order Pinales; family Pinaceae; genus Pseudotsuga; species Pseudotsuga menziesii. The sequence continues at coordinate 67,734 of LPNX011197634.1, forward strand.
AATCTGGAGCAAGATACATTATTACAGCAACTGATTACCTTACTCGTTGGGCTGAAGATCAAGCAGTCAAGGATTGTAGCGCTGCTACAGCTGCAAAGTTCACATTTGATAATATCTTGTCGAAGTTTGGCTGTCCTAGAATTCTTATGAGTGATCAAGGACCACATTTTCTTAATAATACTATTGAAGCGTTGACCGAAGAATTTCAATTATATCATCAGAAGAGTACTGCCTACCATCCTCAAGCAAATGGAACTGTCGAAGCCTTTAACAAGATTCTTGAGCACACTCTGACGAAGGTTTGCAATGTTAACAGAAATGATTGGGATCTTAGAATTCCAGCAGTATTATGGGCTTACAGAACCACTTGCAAGAAGTTGACAGGTCACACACCTTTTAGGCTGTTATATGGATAAGAAGCAGTTATGCCCATGGAGTACATTGTTCCTAGCCTCAGAATATCTTCCTTCACAGAGATGGATGATCCAGCCATGTTGAATGAAAGGTTGGCAAAGATATTGGAACTAGAAGAAGACAGATTCATCGTAGGTTTCCAGCAGCAAGTACAGAAAGCTAGAGAAAAAGTATGGCATGATAGACACATTAAGAAGAAGCATTTTCAGAATGGTGATCTTGTGCTCTTGTACGACAGTAAATTCATGAAGTTCCTAGGTAAGTTCAAGACACATTGGAAAGGACCATACATAGTTCAGAAAGTTACCAATGGTGGTGCAGTTCAGTTAGCTAAATTGAATGGAGAAATTTTTCCTTCCATGGCGAATGGAAGTAGATTAAAGAAGTACAGGGACGGGCCTATACCGCCTGATCAGAAGTAATAGCAAGAAGAAGAGTCTAAGTACCAAGAATAGTTGAAATTGGGTACTAGACTATAATGAAGCTGTTCTCAGAGAGTTTCGGCAGACTGTTGGAAAATTTATGAAGTGTCTGTCATGGGTCGAAGTTCGAAGTTCTGTCGCAGCTTGTGTCAGGATGTGTCGAAGGTCTATATTGTGTCAAAGGTCCTTATTATGGCGAAGATGAATTTAGTGGTGGTGCCAAAGAAGAAAGGTGTGTCGAAGATTAAAATGTGACCGTTGGAAAAAATCAGATTTGGCGGCGTCGGTACGTTAACTGTATTAACTGCCTATAATGATGAGATTTTGGTTGAATCCACAGCTGTATTTGGGAAATCTAGCACCCTTTGGACAAGATATAGTGCCACTCTGTCAGATTTGGTGTCTTTAATGCACAGTTATGGCATATTTGGTTGTTGGATTCTATAAGAAGACACCCAGGCCTGTGAATTTCACATTACGCATTTTCTTAAGTTTCACAGTTGAGTCCATGTCAGCTGATCGTGAAGTCCAGCAATTGTTGAGAGAGTTCAGAAAGAGGGGTCTGCAGAACTTTATGAGGAACCCACTTGCATCTGCACCTCACAAAGAGACTCCCCCAGCACCGAATCAACCAATGCAGACATGATCTAATAGAAAGAAGTTTAAGGCAGAATTTCACTCTAAGTGGAACGAAGAAAGGCACAAACCATCGGGAAAGACACCGGAGGATCTTGTGATTCAGATGAATCCTCTTGGTTTAGAAGAGCTCCCACCTGAAGATTTCGAAGACTTAGATGACGATGAGAACATTGCATCGCAGCGTCCACCATATCTCCCGCCTGTCCGACCAGGATTTCAGCCACCTCGGCGGACAGACAAGTTCACGTTACTCACCCCTTCCCTGCCACAAGGTGTGAAGTTGGTCAGAACGATGACAGGAAGACTAGACCGGCTCAAGTACGGATACCATAATACGAATGATCGTGAGAAGTTTCTGCAGTTCGCACCTGGGAAATACTTGCACTCCGTCCATTATCCGGAGGTTGGAATGAAGTTACTTGAAGTAAAACAGTGGGCTGCTGGCTTGGAGCAAGATGGCTTGTTGAAGATGTTGAATGTCCCCCACTTTGGTCGTAGCCCGTAGGTTACCGTGGTGGTCAAGCAGTTATTGGCATTGGTGCATGATGGGAACCTATGGATAGGAAACCAAAGAATTTCTATTGATGGAGAGCTGATTTATAGGATTACAGGCTTTCCGAAGGAAGGGCCTGATCCTGGAATTGAATTTCTTGGAAAGCACGAAGATACAAAGATGGCGCAGCACATGAAGTACCGCTTCGGTTTGACAAAAGGAAATTGAGGGTACCAAACATCGACTATTCGGCACCAGAACATTTGCTTCTCCGCAGAGATCCTAGCATGCAAATTAATGCAGAAGTGCAGACCTAATGAAGTGCCTGCCCCAATTGTCAGTATTGCTGCGAACTGTGCCGAAGGATACAGTTACAAATGGACAGAGTACATTGCTAGAGAATTCCTTGCAGATGTCCGTGATGCACATGAGGAAGGTAGAGCCTTTCATTATTCATGTTTGTTAGTGCTTATTGCACTGGTAGGATGGAGAGAACCTACCGAGGCACAATTTGTTGATGTGCCTCCAGAGATGCCTAGCGCAGCAAGGTATGCATCTCTTTGGGTTTCACAGGATAAGGCCTTGCAGCAGATGAAGAACTACATGTTCGCCTTCTATTCGATGAATATTACATATGAGATCTTGAAAACACCCCGGCTCCGTAATGAGATATTTTCTCAGTATACTGGAGTGGCCGAATTCAAGGCCGATATGCATAATGTCTTCATCCAGGCCTGCGCATATAAAAAACATACATGGTGGAAGTTACCATACATGGTGAACCAGGAAGACATCCTCGCAGTAGTTCAGCAGTGGCCGACTGAATGGATGAAGGACGAAGGAACAAGGCCCAACATACTAGTCCCTCCAGTAATAGATGTGGGCGCAGGTCCTAGCCAGCCGCAGCAGAATGACCCACTAGAAGAGATCGAAGAACAATATGAGTCACAGCAGAGTGAAGGTGACCATGGTGTGATGACAGAGCTAATGAAGAAGAAGAAGAATCAGTCAATACTATTTCAGACGCTAATCGCCCAGATAAGCGCAAGTCCCCAGAAGTGGAGGAAGTTACTAAGCCTTAGCCCCGAAAGAAAACTAAGGCATCGAAGGGAAAGAATATCGTCGAAGAGCCCGCTTTGACGATTGACGAGCTTGATCAGGCTCTGACGAAGTCTATAGAAGTATTATCTAGCGAATGGGCAGAGTTTGAAGCTAAACATCTTGATGTGCTCACTGGCGTAGCACAGCGAATTGCAGAACTTAAGGAGTTAGCTGAAAGAACAACAATTGGCGCTGCAGAAAGCAATGCCCCAGTAGGCACGCAGCCAGATACTAGACAATGCCCAGCCAGAAACAACAGAGGACAAGTACCAAGTGCAGCTCTTATAATACCTGACACAGTATCTTGATCGCAAGTAAGCATGATAGTTGAGATAGATTACACTAAGTTTTCTATGCATGAGCTGCATTTTTGTCAATTGGCACTCATGAAGGAGATCCAAGAATGAGACAGATACACCCACATGCAGTTAGAGAATACCACGAAGCAGAGTGAGAGCCTTGAAGCACAGTTGAAAGAAGCTGAACAGAAGAAGAGGGAAACAGAAAACAAGCAGGCTACACTAGCGCGAGTGTTAGATGAGGTGTGTCGAAGTCTCCCTAACTTTGACATGCAGGTTGAAGAAGAACTGGAACAAAGAATGGAAAAGATGAAAGACTATGCACAATAGTCTAGAAGCCAAATAGAGAAGATGAAAGTAGAACATGAGGCCCAGATTGCAGAGCTTCAGCTTCACTTCATTCCTGAGAGTCAACCAGAGGTCAGGGAACAATGTCTCAGAGATATTCAAGCCTCAGCAACGAAGATCTCAGATCTTGTAAGTAGTGCATCAAAGCTACTAGACGAAAGTGTTGAGGCCAGGGAAAACTTGCAGGACAACCCAGAAGTAGAAAAGTTGCAAGAAACCATCAAGCAGCGACAGACAGAGTTGGATGCAGAAAAAGCAGAAATTAAGACATTGCCTCCTATGCAGAAGATGCTTAAGGTGAAGCATAGTAATGAGCTCCAATGAGAAATTGAGTCTTGCAGAAGAAAAGAAACACTATTAGTGAGCTCTGTGTAGCCCCTCATTAATGAGGCCTTGGATTTGAGCACTGCTGCAGACAACCAGCTCAAAGTCTTGAAGGAGTATGATTCGTTTGCACAGGAAAAGGCCAACGAAGCCTCTGCAGCAACATTGCAGGAGATAGTGGAGAAAGAGCAAGTAGATGAAGATATCATGCGCAGCCTCAACAAGCAGTTTATTATCTTCGCCAACAAGATTCTTACACCCGAAAAGTAGCAAAGTGTCCCGGGACGGGACACTGGTGAGTCTTAGGGGCCTGTTGTGGCTCGAACCTTGAAGGTCCTTAATTTTGGCAACTCCACAGTTTTGGTGCAAAGCTTGTAAGCGGAGTTGCAGTCCAAAATAGTCTTAGGGGCTTCGGGGTTGGGTCGAATCCCCTCTTTTTGTAAATGTCCCATGGTTTTTGGGTACCCATGGTTTAATCCCATGGTATTGTAATAGTGCACTTGTATAAATAGGCACTTATGTAAAGGAGTCAAGAAAGAAGAAGTTTTGTGTTATGATGATTATGTGATGCGAAGAAGCTAGGGTCTATTTTTGGGTTTAAGGTTAAGTCCCAGCTGAGTGCATGGACGACCTCTGTAGCTGAGTGCGCAGAGGGTTTTGGAAGGAAGGTTCTGTAGCTAAGTGCGCAATTTTGGGTTGTTAAGAAGATCTGCAGCTAAGTGCGCAGATCAGAACTGTGTGTTTTGTAAATTGTCAAATATAAACGCAGTTCTGTGGACGTAGCCCCTACACTAGGGGTGAACCACGTATATATTGTGTTGTGGTGGTTCTTTTTATTTTTTTCCTGTATGTTTTTATGCATTTGATAAGTAGATGAATGATAAAGTAAGATAAATTGCTAAGTATTAACTTCGCTGTGAATTCCTAGTTAAGGGTTAAGCAAGAAACTGTCTTTTTATCTAAACTGCAAAGCTATTTAAGTGAATGTCGAAGCTCTGTATTGCATAATTATTCTTTGTTAAGGCTAAAGGTACAGTAATATCCCTCTTTCACCTATAGAAACCTGATTCTACGGCACCCCATAGCTGTTTCGGGTGAGACTGCAACCTGTTCGCAGGTTGTTGCCGAAAGGGCCAACACTGTGGGTCTATTTGTTGGTGCGAAAATAAAAGCATAAGAAACCGGGTCTGTCCCATCCACCCAAAAAACATCAAGTGGTGATTTCTTTTGTGCGGTAGGTTGGACCTACGATTGTGCTTGTCTCGCAGGTTTCGTCTGCGTAGCCTGGTCTGCACCCATCATAGAACCTCCCCTTTTTACCACTGATACATTAGGTTCTCGTGGTTCTACGATTATCATCTGTATTTTGGCATTATCATTTGGGTTGGGAGCATTCGCCATAGGATTTGGTGCTGGGTTAGCTACTCCAACAATCCCGTCTTTCCATCAAGCAATAAGTTTTGGACATTGCTCCACATTGTGCTCTTGTTTGCAATATGAGGAAGTCTTCACAGGTTCAGGGCAGTCCCTAGCATAGTGGCCCTACACTCCAAAATTATAGCATACTATTATACCTCTCCCTTAGCTAAATCCTCTTCCTCTGCAGCCCTTGTAATTGCCACCTCCCCTCCATTGAGGTTGAGGTTGTTGCTGAAGGTATTGGGGTTGCGCATACGACTATTGATATGGGTTATACAGGCCCGTATTTTGAAATTACGGTGCCATTTGAAACTGCTATGCAGGATCAAACTAAGGCACAGCCTGGAACTGAGGTGCAGCATGTTCAATCTTGATTTTCTCCTCAGTCTTCATTAGATAGGCATCTACCATTTTATCTCTCATGAATTCGTAGGCCCTAAAATATTTTTCATCATGGCCTACATATTTACAAAATTTACAATACAGACTAGCTGGGGTAGATACCTTCTTTTGTAGGAACATACTATCTATGTCATGGTTTCCTCTTATCGGGTAGATGTTGCACTAGAGAATCCCTTGGGTACTCAGTGGGTTTGGTGCAGCAGACAAAACGTAGTTCATGTAGGTCGGGCAGTCATATTTGGTATGTCCATTGGTCCCGCATCGTGTACACCAGAGGTCTTCCTGCAGCTCTTTTCCTCTTTTTATGTCTTGTATTTGAATGGTAAGATTAGCCAACTGCGACTAAATATGCATCATTCTAGCAACGCCATCTTCAATAAGTGAAGCCTCTAGCTTCATCGCCAATTCTAGTGCCTCCTTTTGCATTACAATCTTTTTCTACATGAGTGGTCCTCTAATGTGCGGCAATAACGCAGCAATAAACCACTCTTTATGCTACACGTCTGACATCTAGAACTTACTTTGGCCATCAGTGCTTTGAACTGCTGGTCAAATTCCCATATTGTTTTTGCCGAAGCCTGCTTAATCTCCTTGATATCAGCAATAAATTGAGACTCAGATTATGGATTTCTAAATTCTGATATCATTGCGTGTCGAATCTCCTCAAGAGTCTTCTCTGGCATTTCGATTGGTATGGCACAAAACTTCATGAACCAATCCAATGCACGAATCCTTAAGGTCATGATCATCTGAGCCTTCTTTATATCCGCATTATGGACTAAGTGTACCATCTAGACAGCTTCACAAAGGAACCAATGATACTCTGGGTCTTCCATTCCATTCCCATTAAAGGTGGGTAGCCTAACGTCTATTCCCACCATTAGGGTGGTGCTGGGGTTTTTCACTAGAATCCCTGGATTTACTAGATTCACTGGCATTGCTGATGGGATTCCTTGCACACTAGTACCAACACTAGGGCTACTAGTGTTCACAAGTGGTTCATGTGAGGAAATTCTAGGTCTCACTTTAGTGAATCTCTCTAGAATGTCGTAGTCACGTCCTATCCTTAACGAATTTACAGACTCTCTCGATTCTTCTCTCTTAGAAATCAAGCTATACTCCTCCTCTAGGTATGACCCACATCCATATTCACCCTCCCTAGGCAAGTTGTAATCCCTCCTACCTCCTGCTACCTTTCTCCTTTTTCCTGATCGAACCCTCCTTCCACTTCTTAAGAATCCCATATCCAACTCATCTTATGAGCTTCCTTGGAACATTTCATCTTACTACCTTCCATATTAATTCTAAATCTCACACAGCATATCCCCTTCACGAACTGCGCAACTCAATTACTGTGTTGTAAAATGCCTTTTCATAAAGGAGTATTTTAATCCATAGGTTTATAAACATAATGTACCTTCCCCCAGGTACTTGGAAAAAAATGTCTCTCTTCCTCGCTATATGAGGTTATCACTTCAAGAGAGAACTCCGTAAGATACCCTTCTAATATGCTATCAATCCAAAAAAAATCAACAACTCTAGAAATAGGGTTACGTAGTTGTGCTAATTATTGTGTCGATTGGTTGGTCCAGTTAATCACTCCTCTTCCCTGGAAGTCAGTCTGCTAGGTTGCTAACTCTGATAGCCATTCTCGCAATATAATGGGAAAATCTACGAAAAACAATTCATGGATGTTTGAATACAGGTATCACTGCAACCAGTTTCCAGGGCTCAGCCATGAACCCTCACTTTCCTTCTGCACGAATATCAACGTCTTTGATTTCAGCCACTCCTCAACTTCACTCTTGGTTGGGTGCCACAACATTTCTCTTGATTTGATCAATAGGGTCCCAACAAATGGAAGCATTTGTTGGCCACTTTTCCTAACTCACGTGACCCGGGTTCTATTCATCCCATCCACCCAACAAATACCCGAGATACTGGCCTGACATAGCAAGCCCCGTCAACAACACCTGCGAAGCAGGCGCAGTCTCACCCAAGATATCTCTTCAATGGGTAACCACTGGAACCATGTTTCTCCTATTGTCAAGGGATTATAGTCCCTTGGAACTCAGCCAAGGAGCTCAACCAAGTCGCAAGGATAGAGACATTCCTGCCGAATTGTAGCGCACACCGCACGTATATTTCACTAACTACTAACAACGCGACACATATTCTGCCTTAGTACTTCAATCATGACGGAATGTAAAAACAAGCTAATAGACAGGTGTAGTATATAGGAGCGCAACAATGCTCGTGCCATACAGATAGACTAAAATTCAGAGCAGTACGTAGTAACCTAGTCATGCATTCAAGATCTTATTGGCAAGGAAACATTCATTCAATCATAACTGGACTTACATCAAAAGCATAAACAAATAGAAACATAAACATTCACAACATCAATCACCCATTCAAACACCAGAGATAACATGGAAACCCATCTACGAAAAAACATCAAGGTGCTCTTCATCTTGTATGAGAAAAGGATATAGCACCTTGTAGTCTACAGGATGCAGACTTATATTAGGATATGTATTTATGGATCATACTTCTAGTTCTCATTCTCTTTATCTTATTTCTCCTAATCTGCTGCTTCCATCTACTGATCTGCACACGGCTTGGATCGACCTCTCTAGAATATGCAGCTTTCTAGCATAACTTCTCTTCTACTTCACTAACTTTGGTTGCACCCTACAGACTCCTCACTACTCTGCTACTCAGATATCTCTCTTATGTTAACCCTTCATAAGCAATTATTGAAATGTTAACCTAAAACGTAATGAAAAAAAACTAATATGTAGTTGATAGAAACCCTTTTTCCATTGATTCCCTCCTATTTATACTATTTTACATGACCACGCATGGTCGACTGCATACAAGAAATCTGTTAACTGTCACCATCAGCCGCCCCTGAAGCTACAACTGTGGTGATCATTACTTGACACAAGGCACTAACGGCCTTACTTATAGCATGCTTTTCACTCATGTGGCCTCCGCCGACTTAAGTTGACTTCAGCATCCATGATCATCTTGTTGCTTTCGACCTTTATTCTGCACTTACATTACTGTTTTACCCTGCAACCTCTTTCTTCCATGAAGTTTCCCACTTCTGTGCACGTGACATATTTTGCGCCTACTCTTTCATTTGCGCATCTTTCCTCATTCGCATGATTATCTTTGTTTGTGTAGGTTTTCTTTCTTGTGCTTACACTACCAACTGACTCCTATGCTTATTTCCTGCGTACTTTCCCCAGGCCCAATAGGAATCTCACTTTATATCTATCAAATCCACATTCAAATCAATAAAAATAGAAAAACTATTAATGCATGAAGTTTTCAAATCACATGCCATTAAAAAAAAGGTGCTTTCTTATATGGATTCCAAATTCACTTCCAAATTCTTGAAGGCCTTGTTTGAAGGACTAGGCACTTTACTAAACTTCAATACAACTTGGCATCAACATATGGGCAGATGAAAATGAAAAATCAAGTGGTAGATGACATGTTTTGCATGTATGTCATGGATCAACCCACTAAGTGGGAAGACTACTTCAACATGGTGTATTTTGAATACAAAAATAGTTATCAAGAATATCTTCGAATGATCCCATTGGAAATACATTATGGACAGAAATGTACTACACTAGTTAGCTATGAAAACCTAACGGATCGATTTATTTTATGACCTAACATGTTAAAGCAAATGGAACATGTGGTGCAGAATGTTAGGTAAAATTGGTAGGTAGTAGAGAACATACAACTGAGGACTCATAGAGATTTCTAAGTGGGTCACCAAGTGTACTTGAAAGTAAAGATGAAAAAAATCTCACTAATATTAGGGATCTACTAAGATATTGCACCTAAACTTTGTGATACATTTCAAATACTTGCAAGGATTGGGTCGGTGGCCTATCACCATATTCCATTACCACTCAATGTAATATCTCATAATGTTTCTCATGTGTTTTTATTAAATAAATATATTTATGATGCTTCTCACATTATTGATTGGGTTGTGATATAGGCGGAACTAGAGGGTGAGTTCCAACTAGAACCACCTTTTATTCTTGATAGGAGAGCACTATATCCATGAGGAGAGTATTATATCCATCAGGAGGCTACATGGGAGATAGAGGATTCCATGATGAAGGAATATCCATCTCTATTTTTAGATCTATGGTTAGATCTAGTTTGAGGGAAGTATGTAATGTACCCCATTCATTAGTTTATTATTCATTTGATTGAGTTTAGTTAGGGAAGATGAGGGAATTTAGTGACAAGGGTAGGTATAAGGGGAGAGAGAGAGAGAGAGAGGTTCGGGGGGTTAGGAGTGGGGCAGTGAGAGAAAGGAGGGGTAGGGTGTAAGTGGTAGGGGGAGGAGGGGACAGATATAGATAAAATGTTTGGTGTGTTAGTGGTGGTGGGAGGAGGAAAGGGGTTAGCAAGAGAGAGAGGGAGAGAGAACAAGGGGGTTAGTGAAAAGGGAGAGAGAAAGTGGGGGGNGGGAGATTGTACAAGGTATATAATAATAAATGGTGGGAGGGAGAGAGATGGGTAGGGTCAATCTTATCAGAACCGTACCATTCATTGAATTGGAAAAGTCCAAAAGCTTGAAATAGACCAAAATCAAAAAAGAAAAGGAAAAAAACTAGACCAAAAGACCGTTCAACCAAAAAAAAATAAAAGATTCAAATTTTGGAAAAAAACATATATATTCATGTGCATCCATAACAATCCAAACCATTATACACAAATTTGTAAATTTTCTCATTCATATAGAAAGTATGGGTGCATACAACTAAAATCACATCGAGTGAAATCCATATGTGATCCAAAATACATAAACAAAGAGGCTATAGATGCCCTCTAGAGTACAATACATAAACAAAGAGGCTATAAATGCCGTCTAGGGTCCACTACAACAAATAAATACATATCATCAAAAAATTATTTCCTATATTAGGGTCATCTTTGTCAATAGAACCTTGTGTCCCCCACCTATAGGGTCAAGCCCTTACCTCTATCTTGAATGTAAAAATTGATCCTCCAAGGATCCAATCATTAACAAAAGGTAGAAAAAACATCCCATGACTAATAAGTAATTTTTTTGGAGACAAGGGTAAATATTTAATAAGGTTGTGACAAAGGAGTTAAACAATCAACACCACCAACATTGAGGTATATAGAGGGTTTAATGTGCTTAATATAATACCAATCCCATACCCTTATGCATGATAGAATCCAGTGGAAACATTACAATCCTGAAAACTTGAACACTATTAAGTCTATTGAATTCTCAATGGGATCTAAAATTCTAATTATTGCATATAAGGTTTGATGAGGTTGCAACCACTCTCAATCATCCTAAAGCAATTAATGGTAATATTAAACAATTAAGTAAAATGACATAAAATGAAAGATATGGAGAATACCACTTTTATTTAATTTTTAAACTATTAGTTAACTAAAACATTGAATGAACTTTAAACGGGAGCCAGAATTGTTGATTGATATCAAGAAAATGTGTGACAAATAACCTTGAAGAAAGAATTGTCGATTGATATCAAGAAAGTGTGACAAATAACCTTTAAGAAAGGATAAGTTTCATAGTGTGTGACAAATAACCTTTAAGAAAGGATAAGTTTCATACTTGAACTCTATGAAATATCAAACAAATCTTATATTATGTATATCAGTTGGAAAGCTTCTTTTTGTATTTGTAAATTTAAATCCCTCGAAACAAGGCTTCGAAGCTTAGTAAAAATTCCACTTGTTATACCCAAAATGTAGAGATAAAAAAGTGCATTTGGTATACTTCAACTAGTTGAAAGTATAATTTTATTTAAGAAGTAAAGGGAGCCTTAAAAATTTTCCACATGTTCGCTTATTGAGCCATGATTAAGCCAACAATTATTATGTTGTTGTGTAATGAGGGAAGTGTAAGATAAAAACACTTTGAACACTTCAACAATTCGTTCAGCATCATCGGAAGAATTAAGTAGCAACAATTATGCCATTTGTTCAATATGGATGTTTGTAAATGAAACGTTACTATAATTTAGTTCATAGCTTTAGGGGGTCATTAGTTAGTTTTGATTGCTTCTTAAAAAACCTAAAACCTTAAATTTTCTAAATGTAATAATAAACAATAACCAAAAAAATTATATTTCATATGATAACAAATGTCTTCACATGCTCCTCAAAGAAAACTTTGTGTGCTTATCCTTGAGAACTAAGTTAGCTTTTTTTATTTTTATCTCTCTCCTTTTTCTCTTTGCTTGGTCACAAAAAAAAAAAAAACTCCTCTCCCAAACATTACTCAACAAACTTATAAAAGTAATATTTTGCAGACATGTAGAAATAATTCATGGTACTTATTGGTATTTCAAGGATTATTTTGTGCGCTTCAAAGATGGCTTCATTGGATTAAAATAAAAGTACCTTCAAATTCCTCAAAACAATAATTCAGGTGTCTGCCCATGAACTTATAAATACTTATTTTTGATAATAAAGAAAATTTATTGTGTTTATTTTCCAAGAAAAGAAAACAAAATAATATGAGATATAATAGACACACAACAGAGACATAAAGAATAATAGTTAAGGCAATAATTATGTGAAATAATATTAATGAAGATGAATGGTAGAAAATGAGGGCACATTGTAAAGATAAGGAGGTTTAACAGTAAAAAGCATCCGAAATTATTAAGAAGCAAAGAGTATGCATATAACGTCCAAAAACAATTGAAAATTATAGCAAATTTAAGTAATTGCATTGATGTAAGAAAAAGATAAGGTAGAGATATAAATCGCTGGTAAATTATCATTAAAAAAAGAAGAATTAAGTATTTAGTCTGGATGTATATGAAAGTACATTAAAAAGTATATAATCACAAAATATTATTAAAAAAAAATCAAGTGATAAAGAATAAATGAACATACGTATGTGTAGTTCTTCTTTTTGTAGGTTGGGTGGTTGAGACAGTAGGCTAGCACTGTTCTTAACTAAGATCAAAACCCATAACCATATATAGATGACACCTACGGTGTGTTAGAATTTTAGTAATGAAAAAAAATAACGAATATAGATATGTGATATAAAGTAAGAAAATAATGGCGTTAGCTTGAGATTTTATGGTACTTATTCATTGTAGGCAGGGCCGAAGAACATAGGATTTGTTGCACCCATTTCGCAGCACTCAACAATTGTTGGAGCTCATATAATAACAATTAGATCTGAAAATTTAACTTAAGAAAACTATTTTAATACAAAACAAGTCACAAATATATATACATTAGAAAATATTAAACATATCCACTTACATACTTTAAATTCAACCATTTTCATTTTTATGCGCAGTTAATAACAATTTCAATAACTTTAAAATACTTGTTCATCGCTAGTTATCGAAGGCTGAGGACGAAGTTGAAGGTTGTTTTTTCATCAAAATCCACTATAGTTGTAGTCGTCAGATTTCCAATCATGTTGGATCCACTGGTTTTTCTCCTACCGTACCTTGACAAGTACTCTCCTTCCCACAATACCCTCAAGCTTGACGAGGCTAATAATACTAGTTGGCAAAGGAAGTACAACACCAGACTGTTGTTGGGAGGATCCTAACCTCTCTCACGTAGTACAGAACCACACCCTCAACCACAGTCGCTTCACAGATCCACAACCATAGAATGTGCTTAAAACTATGACAGATCCCGAAAAAAAGATCCTGAGCTCTTGCTCTCCTTTTCTCTTTTATTTACCTTCCGTTAAAACCCATGCATCTGCATGCACCACTTTTCATTAATTTTTTTTTAATTCACCTTCCCACTTTTTAGTCATCTTAGGCTCTCTAGTCCTTTTTCCTTTAGTTAGGATTTTAACTTTAGTTCAAGTTCCCAAATTCACTCTTTTAACTAATTTTCTAAATTTAACGTTATTTAGCTTCATTTTTATTTTTAATATTTTTCCTAGTTAATTTATCTAATAAATAATTTATCTTCCTCTTTTTATTTTTTATTTAACTTACTAAATATTTGCAAAAATTATTTATAAGTCTTTTATTAACACCCCCCCCCCATTTAGAATTAATGTTGATTTTCATCGCATTTACATCTCGACCAGGAATATCAAGGTTGTTATAGCATGATTTTACACACCTAATACAACATGCTTTAATGGCCTATCCCCATCCCTATATAAACTCTTTTTACCCCTTTTTCTCTCTATGATCCTGATGCACCAGTGGAACCCCTTAAAGCATACATTTATATATATACACAGGACACAAGTCTACAACCCGCGTATACGCAACTTACATCATTGTCACATGCATACATCGGGAAATGTGCTAAAAAACAAAAAATATTTTAGAATTCCCCCCCATCAAGTAATAAATGACTTGTCCCTTGGCCTTCCATATGCCGAGAAACGCTCCATTTCGACCCTTCACTTCCCATTGAGGGGCTATGTATTGAGCTACTATGAAGCATTAGAGGAGGGGAATTTTGGAGAGAAAATGTATTATAGTGGAATTGGGCCCCATTCTTATATACTTGAGTCTGCTTCCCTTTTTCCTTGAAGCAACCATTAGTGTTTTTTCCCAAGCTCACCTTGATCTTTGTGAGTTTTCCTTTGTATGGAGGATTGAAGTGGTGGAGGTCCAGGTGGAGGGACTTGGTTTCTCGATTTCGACAAGGTTCCAACATAGTTTTTCATCTTTATCTCTGTTCATATTAATAGAAATATCCATTTCTTTCCCATTACATGTGTGATTATGAATATTATTATCCATGGATGTAATTACTTTTTTTATGTATTGGAATGTAACATGCTAGATTAGATTCTAACTCTTTACATATATAATGCTTGTATATCTTGCTGTTGTTGAGGGAAATGTGTAGGTACAAGCTTGATTGATATAACAATGGGGATATACTTTGAACGTCCAGAATAAGGTATGCCTCTTATCCCTTAGTGCTAGTTTCATTTATATATTTAGCATGCTTGGAAATGGGTTTATTTCTAGTGTCATCCTTTATGTTGTGGTCCACCCCAATCCATAGGAGATATTCTCTGTAACGGAATTGGAAACTTCATTGAGGATTTCCTTTTTTGGGGGGTTTAGGTGCATGATTGGCTTGATTTTCTCTCTGCTTCTCTGTATTTCCGTGTCGTGTTTACTAGTTGGTTGATTTATTTCCAGTCGGACCCTTGAAGTAATTTGAGTCTTAGATTATTTTTTACCACCTCTTCCTTTGTATATGTGGGTCATAGAACTTACATTCATGTATATAAGCAGGATTCAATGTATACAGTCACGTGCATATGTTTTTGTTCCTTGAATAGTCGCATACATATCTCCTTTTGCTTGAGGTCTTCATGTGTGGAGGTTTTGGGTGGGTTGTAGATATTCTCAAGTCTTCCTAGGCATTAGAGGAAATTTGGGGTCTAAAATGGGCCTTATAAGAAAATGTTCCAAAATAAGTTTTTGTGAGTTGGAATTCAAGAACCAATAGAATTTAAATAAAATAAGTCAACCATAATGGTTGAATTGACATATTTGTCATTAAAAAAAACTACTTTTTTTGTTTGTATTTTCGACATATCTCATTGTGTTTTCACTCAAATTTCGATCGGGAGAGCTTGTTGAATGCGGAATTTGATTCCACATCCAACGAGTACCCACACTGCATACTTTTGATGGACCCCGCTACCCCAAAAACAAGAAATACCTGAAAATGTGATGATGACATCATCATCACATTTTTCAGGTATTTCTTGTTTTTGGGGTAGCGGGGTCCGTCAAAAGTATGTAGTGTGGGTACTCGTTGGATGCAGAATCAAATTATGCATCCAACAAGCTCTCCCAATCGAAATTTGAGTAAAAACACAGGGAGATATGTCAAAAATACGAACACAAAAAGTAATTTTTTTTCTTTCTTCCTCCAAAATTAATCAATATTATTTTATTATTTTAACTATTATTTTATTATTTTCCTTACGAGGCCCGTTTTAGACCCCAAAATTCCTCTAATGTGTCTATGCTTCCTATTGATTGCTTCTATTGTGACTGGAGACGTCTTTTTATTGATTGTATTTGAAATTTATTCTTTTCATTTATCTCCTCTTGTTTTATTATTAGTGCCTTGGCCTTCTTGGTCTTAGTTTCGTGCTTGGCTTGTTTCCTACTTACTGTGAGGTCTGGGAATTTTTAGGGTCTTCTTATTGCATTTTCATTTCATTTATAGTGAAAATACAAAAATATTTTGTCATTGCATGTTTATTGCATTGTGCATGTGCATTGATTTGGTACTTGCATTAGGCTTACTGAGATGGAATTAGTGATCATACTTTCATATAGGAATGGTTGCATGGGAAATTGAAATGAATTTTTCATTAAATGTAGTGGCATACCCCATTTTCTTGATTAAAAACAAGTTATACTTGCCATTGTTTTCTAGGTGTGGATATTTACTTCATTGTTGAGTCGTAACATCACTAGTTGCACGTTCTTTATCCTTGAGTAATCACAACCATTAAAATTGATTACACTTTTTTATTTGATAGAGGTGCACCAACATGCTTAGGATTGTAGAGTCTTGAAATAGGGTGTCATAAGTAAATCTTTCCAAGACTATGAAACCAAAAAACTAGGTGTATGTATAGGTGAGAAGTGAAATCCTTGGTATACTTAGTGTTCTCAGGAGGCTCCTCTTACACAAGAGTTAAGCATGAGAGGGCACACACGCTTTTGGTGGGGATAACCCCTTTCCACTTTCTATTGAGCGTCGAATATATTTATAGGATATTATTCGTATATGGGGGCTTTTGAGGTACCTTTGGTGCTATTGGGCTTCGATATTTTTTTCCCCATCCCATACAATAGATCCCTCCCGTGAGTTTCCTCTTGAGCATTGGTTATATTGGGGTGACTTAGTTCCCTTGCTTAGGTATCGTAGAGGGTACTTGCATAGTTTATTATGCAAGTGTCCTATCCAGGTAGGGGACTAAAAACAAATTATTTATATGTGTTGAGGTTGAGGTCCACTATAATTGGTTACATGCCTCCACTTGTAGTGTATGGGATTCTCAAGCCTCTTTTATGCGTGACATACCTGCTGCATTCAGGAGCTCATTTATCCTCCCTCTTTGCTTGTTTGCATCTGACCTAGTTTTCTTAGGGGTGGTCTCTTTGTGTGCTAGTTGGTTTTAGAGGTTTTAATTAGTTCAGTCTTTGTTATTTTGAGTCATTGTGGATCAATTTCTGATACCTCTCCAATATTGACACTTATCAGGATTATCTCCTTGGAACCCTTCTCTTCCTCTTCGGAAGAGCACTAGACATTTGAGGAAGCATTTAGTGCACTTTCATTCACATACAGTTCTCTCTATGAGTAATAAATATGAGAACCTTAATTTCCCTCGTTCTCCATAATCTGGAATGGATAGGGGATCCATATGGATTATCGAAACTCTGATTTATGCCAACCCTTCACAGGTTGGTACTTCCCATACTTCACGACCCTAGCTGTCATATTTTAGAGATGCCTATATGAGGATTGTCTCAGAGAGGTCGTGTGTTGAGACTCATCCTACTCCCTCTAGCATAGGTCTGTTTACATTTGGCATGCCAAATTTTAATACCTCTATCCCATTATCCACCATCAGTCCCAGTGCAGACCCTGGCGATGGACTTGGGGGCGCCACAACTCCTTTCATTGCTCATAGGTTGGGGAGTGGTCTTATTGCACCATCTGCTCCATTTTTGGGGGTATTTTCTCTCCATTCATTCGTTCTTGACATGTAATTTCCCTTCTTGGAAATTTTGGAGAAATGCACAAATTGGGCAAATTCAGGCTTAATTAGTTATGACTCTAGAGGGTTCCAAATTTCACCAAATGGTCCCAAATTTGAAAGCAAATGGTATGGTGATTCTTAAAACATACAAAGGTAGTTTATGGAAAAAATTTATATGAATTTATACCTCTAAAACTTCATTTTGTTTTAGTGAAAAAAAGGGAAAAATTAATAGGAAATTAAGATGAAATACCCCTTAGGGTGTAGGCAAAAAGAGCTTCCCAACTGATGTAGGGACTTCCCAAAATTATAATAAGAGTATGGGGACTTATATAAGACATCATGGACTATCATTACACATGGTTATTAGTTCTGTAAACTGGTTATAGAGTTCCACATTCATTTGATAACTTTCATTGATATTGCTTATGGGGAAATTGCATAACTAGCTTGGTTTTGACATATGAAATGTATAGTTAAAGGTTGAGATCATGATGCGAAATATAGAAAACATATACAGCATAAAAATTGCTTCCCCAAAATTATTAAATACCATAGAAATCCCTTCATATAATTCTAGTATACAAATCATTCAATATGGGAGTCAAATACATGAAAACTAGTGATTTAATAGCATGGAGTTGCAAGAGTTTCACATATGGATTTATTGGATTTTGACCCACGGAAAATAGGGACATGAAATTAAAAATTAAAACATCATATATTTCGGTCACAAAATCATCAAAATCAGAGAACATCCTTCATACAAATCTAATATAAAACTTCTTCGAGATTGAAGCCAAAATCCATGAAAACTAGTGATATAATGGCATGAGAATGCAAGATTTTCACATAGGAGTTTCTTGGATTTTGAGCTGCATAAAATATGGGAATGAAAGTACATATAATTAAATAATATATTTATTCCCCGACATCATAAAACTCGTAGAAATTCCCTCATACAATTATGATATAAAGCTACTTCAATATTGAAGCCAAATCCATGAAAACTAGTTATTCAAGTGCATGGGAGCAGAGATAATTTTAGGGGCGAATTTTAGCCCAGTGGGATATTTTTCCATGTTTTTCTCCCAAAAAATATTCACCATTTTGCATTTTTTGAAGCCCTGTTTCTCCCAATTTCGATGGGGTAAAAAATTTTCACCCTAAAAATCGCCAAATTATTATATAAACGATATAAAATCCTTGGAAATTAAACTATTTTTTGAAAAATATCGTCAATCATTTGATAGTTGGTGTTTTAAAAATTGGTAATATTCGCCAACATTTATACACTTTTAAATAAGTATGGTTCCTTAAAATCATCCCTGCATAGGAGTGCAAGCCTTTTATATATGTATTTCTGATATTTTGAATTTCATAGGATATGGACATGATATTAAAGAGCCATACATCATATTCATATTTCACATCTTTGGCACCAAATATACGCATCAAAGCACAAACACCTCTCCAACAAGTGCACCCTTAATATTAGTCGAGTGTGGGGGTAAGGAGAAGAAGGATTGAGAGAGTAGGGAGATAGATGAGAATTCAACTATATGGACCTTCAAAATGCAACTAAAACACCTTAATTAATCTCCAATGATATTTTTGAATATACCCTCTATCAACTAACTTGGAAAGGAATCCAAATCCCTCGAAATTGGTTCACAAGTAGGGAGAGTGAATACTCACTGTGTAATGGACAAGAAAAATATCTCCAAAATGCCAAAGGCCAATTAAAAAATGATCAAAATATATTATCCTTCCTCTTGAAATTCTTTTATTGACTTCGTGAGGAATCCTAAGTTTGAATTTCCCTGCATGGGATTCCTCCAACTCATCTTAGTGGTTTAGTAACCCTCATGAAACTTGTCTTCCTCTTCTTGCTCCTATTATTTCCCTAATTCGAGTGGCTTCCTATAACTCCCAAATTCAACCCCTTGGTGGCTATTTTTAACCATATCATGAAACAATTTTCATATGTCTGCAATCAGGTATGAATTTTTCATACTTGTCATAGAATCCTTCATCATTTGTTGTCATAGAGTGCATGGAATCTACTTCCAAGCAGCACAACTTGTCTTCTAGTCTCTGTCTATTATATGGGAGTTAATATCCTTTACCTATTCAAATTCCTTGGTTCATTATATGATGTTTGACACCACATCACCCTCCAATAATGTTACATTACCCATGTGTTCGAATTTGGATGAAGATCATGCCAAGTGTGTGGGGAATCTAGTCATCTAAAGGCTCCACAAGCTTCCAAGTGTCTTCATGAACCCGTGCCACCTTATTTTCTTAGAATTTATCATTTATGTGACCCATTTAAATGTGAATATGGTAAACCAAAGTCCTTTTGGGTCCCATATCCCCTTATTACAAAATTTATGTTTCCATCTCAACCTAGGGAACAAGTAGGTTGGTGGAACATTATTTGCTAGTCTTATTTGGAAATTATTTAATTGGGGAAATGACATGACACTAGGGTTCACTCTCTCAGGGGTAATAGTGTATGTGTGAATGTTTGGGCCAATTCTTACATTCCATCATATGTCCCATTGTCCACCACACCAGTTACTTCAAATGTATTTCTCATGCCACACCCTCTTTATATCCCGCATGGTCCCTTGGGAAGTAGTGCTCCATATAACTATGTTGTCCCCTCATCAGAAGATACTATTGTATCTAGAGGTTACATTATTCCTTATGTGTCTGGGGTGAAACCAACCTATCAATCTTATAACTATGGTTATATGGTTCCTCCTTATCAAGGAATACCTCCTCATTAGATCCCTGCGCAACTTTATATTAACCGATCAAGGATACGACATTTATCAAAATAAACCCTACATGAACCAACCTATTAAGGGGGAATGGAATCCCGTGAAACAGTATATGATCCCATTTTTGGCTACTTTAGACATACTTGACCTTTCGAAGTTGACCAATGATCTGGTATCTCATGATCTGATGTGGCTAGGTGTGCCCGCCAAAACTCCTTCATAGATTCTGAAGTTTGAAGGTAAGAATGGTGAGGATATTGGAGATAATGTTACTAATTTCCACCAATGGTTCTCTTCAAACTATTTGAACCATGACTATGTTCATTTACAACTATTTTAGCGCACCCTCATTGGTCCTATGGCGAAATTGTATATATAGTTGTCTGTGGGAACCTATCAAACTTTTGATGATTTAGCCATGACCTTTATTAATGGCAATTTCAACTACCGGTACGTTATGATGATGGTTCCAAGATCTTGTCAACATTTCGATAGGATAAATCCATGCATATCTATGACCATATTCAAGAGTGGCGCTGACGAAAGAGGTTGATTAAGGCCAACATTCCACTCGATTTTTTATTGGAATGGTTCCTTAAATATTTATAGCCTTATATCACAAAATATGTTTCGACATACAAAGTGTGTAATTGTAATATCCCAAATCCCAATATTTTCTATTTCTAAGAAAATATGCAGATACAACTGGGCATGCAAACTACCATGCAAAAATCCCTATTTTATAGCAAAAATTAGGGTTAGGATTTGTGGGACAGAATGAACACTTACCACTAATAAGCCGGCTAGACTGCTCCTGAGAAAGTATGCAAGCACCGAGAACTGGATTGGAGATGGGCAGATCTCTTCTGCTTCCGGTGAACCCCCAGCAGCAAGAACCCCAGTTAGAAAAGGGTGACGCTTTCAGTAAAGGAGGTGTCCGATGATGCTTTCGATTTGCAGGACTGATAGCCTTCCTGTGCCAGAGAGAATTCCTGGTACATGCGATATTTCTGAGATCTCTAGGAAGGATAGTGACTTGCTTCAGAGAGACAGTTGCTCACGCCCCCTGGATCTCGAAATTGCTGATAACTGCTCCGGATGAGCACAGACGGATATGATAATCACTGGGTACCGAAGTATGATGCTGATGATGAGAATGGTGCCTGATTTTTAGAGTAAAGCTGAGATCTGAAGGCCCAACAGCTGATTAGGGCTTTCTAGCTTAAAACCCCCTTTTTTGGCTACACACGTGTCCCTTCAACGATCTATACCATATACTGGATAACTTATGAATGAATGTAAGAAAAAATGGTGAACCTGTATGGCTTACCCTGAATGAAACTAGGACAGATGTTTCACTGCCGAAATCCCGTTAGCTGAAGACTCCGTCTCCAACCCCAACTGCTGTGCGGCACACTGTGCTGCTATCCAATAGCTCCCAAAATAATAATAATCCAAAAAGTGAAGTCTCCTTTCTCTTTATCCCTCTTTTATAACTTTCAACTATGAAAACCCTAATATTTGACCTAATTAGGTCACTTTATCTTCTAATTTGCAGTTGACTTGCATGCATGCGGATGGAGACTTAAAGAGTGCATGCATTATTAAATAATGCTTGGATGGCATGCATGGAGGTGGCCTTTGGCCTCGGTTTCCCTTCCTGACCTAATGATGATGCCCTAGATCTTCTATGTATGGCATCAGTCCTTAGTTGATTCCCTAGCTGTCAGTAACCGCTCAAACCCACAGGAATCACATAGGTTAGCGGTTTTGGGCCTTAAGGCCTAATCAGAAGAGGACATTACAGTCCTCCCTGCTTGAGATTCCTTGTCCTCGAGCAACTTCAAACTGGGATGCTGCAATACCTATTCACCTTCCCAGGTGGCATCCTCTAGCGGTAGTTCTTTCCATTGAACCAAGTATTCTCTGATTACCCTGTTCCTGAGCTTCCTTTCTCTAGTCTGTATGATCCGTTCAAGAATCAGTATCAGCAGTCCTTCATCATCTAAAGGAGGCAATTTGGTAGATGGAGCATTGTGTTACCCAAGGGTCTTCTTCAGATTAGATACATGGAACACATTGTGGATTTTACTTCCCTGTGGAAGTTCTAGTTTGTATGCCACCTCTCCCACCTTCCTGATTATTCTGTATGGTCCATAGAAGTGGGGTTTTAACTTCTCTACTCATTTATTATTAAGTGAGGACTGTCTGTAAGGCTGGAGCCTTAAGTATACTAAATCCCCTACCTCAAAGCTCCACTCAATCCTGTGTTTGTCGGCGTACAACTTCTGTTGATTCTGGGCTATTTGTAAATTCTCCTTCAATATTTTCAGAATGTCCTGACTGTCCTGTATCCAATCCTTAGCCTTAGGAGCCCTACTATCTCCAAATTCCAAATCTACATAGTCCAAGGCCTCGTAACCATATAATTCCTTAAAAGGAGTCATCCTAATTGACATGTGATAGGTAGTATTGTAGCAATACTCTCCTAGGTGTATCCATTTGATCCAGGTTCACTGCTGCCCTGCTACATAGTTCCTTAAATATCCTTCAATCCACTTGTTGACTATTTTCGTTTTCCCATCACTCTGGGGATGATAAATCGTACTAGTAGCTAGTTCGGTCCCCACCAATATGAAGAGTTCCTGCCAGAAGGCACCCGTGAATCTGCTATCCCGATCACTGACAATGGTCTTAGGTAACCCGTGTAACCTGAAGACCTCCCTGAAGAATAGCTCAGCTACTTGATTTGCCAAGTAGTCTGATTATATAGAGAATAAATGTGCAAACTTGGTCAGTTTGTCAACTACTACATATAAACAATATTGCCCTTGGACCTTGGGCAAGCCTGAAATAAAGTCCATGGAGATGCTTTCCCGCTTCTATTCTAGAATCGGTAGTGGCTGGAGTAACCCTGTTGGATGGGTGTTCTCAATCTTATTCTGCTGACAGATGCTACATTCCTAGACATGCTGCATAATTTCCCCCTTGAGGCCCTTCCATGAGAACCTCTCTCTGATTTGCCTATACGTCTTTAAGCAACCTTGATGCCCTGATAAAGGATAATTGTGGGCTGCCTGAATGATCTTTTTCCTCAATGTGGATTCTGGAATGAGGTATATCCTGTTTTTGTAATAAATGAGGTCATCCACAATCCTATACCTGTCATCCTGAATTTGCCCGTCCAATAATTCGCAAGAGAATTTATTTTTGGAGTATTCCACTAAGAGAAGTGCCCTCCAATCCATGGATATACTACTGAGAGATAATGGGGCTGGACGCCTGGATAATGCATCAGCTACTACGTTATTCTTACCTTTCACATACTCGATCTTGAAATCATAGGCTTGTACTTTGCTAACCCATTTCTGCTATCGCTCATTCAGTTCCTTCTGCTCTAGGAAATACTTGAGGCTGTTATGATCGGTTTTGATTTTGAAATTACTGCCCACCAAGTACTGTCTGAATTTTGTGAGAGCATGCAAGATGGCTTGCATCTCTTTGTCATATATGGAGTAATGGTGCTCATAGTTCTTCAGTTTACGACTCTCAAATGCAATAGGGTGATGATTCTGCATCAATACTGCTCCTAAACCTTCCCCTGAGGCATCACATTCTACTACAAAGGGTTGTGAGAAGTCTGGTAATGCTAGAACTGGACAAGAACTCATAATAACCTTCATCTCCTCGAAAGTTTTCTGTGTTAAGTCTGTCCAAGTGAACACTCCTTTCTTGGTGAGATATGTGAGGGGTGCTACAAATTGGGAGAATCCCTTAACGTACCATCGGTAATAAGTGCACAGACCTAAGAAACCTCTCAATTCTGTAATTGTTTTTGGCGCGGCCCAATCTCTGATAGCTCGGATTTTCTCCATATCAACCTGTACTCCCTCTGCATTGATTATGTGTCCTAAATACAGCATTTCCTTCATGCCAAATTCACACTTGGACATTTTTTCATAAAGCGATTTTTCTTCTAAAATACTCAATGCTTCGTCCAAGTGTTTTAGATGCTCTTCCCATGTTTTGTTGTAAATTAGGATGTCATCAAAGAATACGAGCAAAAACTTACGTATTTGTGCTCTGAAGGTGTGGTTCATGCATGACTAAAAAGTGGCCAGAGCATTGGTAAGTCCAAAGGGCATGACCAAAAACTCATAGTGACCATAGTGACAGCGAAAAGCTGTTTTGGAGATGTCCTGGTCCCTTACCCTGATCTGATGGTATCTCGAGCGAAGATCAATATTGGAGAAGTATTGAGCTCCCCGAAGCTCATCCATGATTTCGTCAATTCTGGGAATGGGATACCTGTTCTTAATGGTATTTTTGTTGAGTGCTCGATAATCGATGCACATTTGCAGTGTACCATCCTTCTTTTTGACCAGTACTACTGAGGATGAAAAGGGGCTAGAACTGGGCCGAATATATCCAAGCTCCAGTAATTCTTTGATTTTTCTCAATCTCATCCTTGTACCTTTTGGGATTCCTGTAAGGAGTGGTGATGACTGCTTGTGTCCCCTCCTCTAGCTCAATGATGTGTTCAAAACCTCGATTTAGTGGTCTACCTGATGGAAGGTCCCGAAAAACCTTTTCATGTTTCTGTAGCAAGGTTTGAATGTCAGTTGCGTGTTGTGTGCTGGTCTCTGGGGGTTTCCTGAAGGTGACCAAACATTCTGTAGCCCATTCTATATCATCCTGTCGGAGTACTGCCTCCATCCTCTGTGACGATACCAGTTTTGGGGGATAAGTGTTCATGCCCCTCAAAACTACCTGTTTTCCATCTGGCCCCTGGAACTCTATTTCCATTTCCCTGTAGTCTGTAGTATATTTCCCTATAGAATAAATCCATTGAACACCCAATACCACATGAGTATCCGCTACATCCACTACATAGAAAGAGTCTATCATCTGATAGTTACCAAAGGCGACATTCAATTTTGGGATCCAGTAGTTGCACTCCATGCTGGAGTTCCTGGCTACTGCTACAGTTAATCCTTCGAACTTCTTGGTCTGACTACCTCCATTGGCTACCCAAGAGGAGTCAATGAAATTGTGGGTGGCTCCCCCATCAATCAATACTCCTCCCTTGTGACCCTGTACTACTCCCGTGACCCTGAGAGTATGGAATCTTGGTACTCCAGATAATGTAGCAATGACCCCCTCTGGTGTATCACCCTGGTGTGATTCCTCCTCAGCTGCCCGTAGTTCTTCTGTGGCTTCCTGCTCATAGTCGTCCTCATCACTGTCTAAATATACCTCAATGTAGTGAGCCTTCGCCTTCCCTGCACACCTGTGTCCTGGTACCCATGGTTCTTGACAGGTGAAGCATAGTTTCTTCCTTCTCATATCTTTCCTAGTGTCCTCGTCTAACCAGGTTTTCTTGGGCACATCCTGCTGGAAAGGTTTCCTTTCCTTGTCCCTAACAGGAAAATTGGTTTTTAGGGGGAATTTGTTTTGGGGGAATGAATCCTAAAGATCTCTTGCTCTGCTAATGGCATCCTGTAGAGTGAGGGGTTTGTAGGATTTCACCCATCCCTGTAGTGGCTATGTGAGGGCCTCAATGAATAACATAGTCAATCTGCTCTCTGACACATCTGTTACCATAACGGCTATCCTCTGAAATTATGAAATGAAAGCTTCTGCACTACCAGTCTGTTTGAGTTGAGCCAAATCCATGAAATGTATCTCTGGATCTTTCCTGTCAAACCTCTCTATGAGATTCTGAGTGAACTCACCGTAGGAATGTATGGTGTTGTGACCCAATGTCACCAATCTGTGGTACCACCACTCGTGAGCCTCTTCGTCCAAGTGAAGTGTAGCCAATTTAATGGCGTCTGTCTCTGTCATGGGGTTGAGTTGGAAATAGGTATCCAACTTTTGAACCCATATCCTCACTGATCCTCCGTGAGTCCCATCAAAGTTTGGGATGGTCAACCTGCCCAAGGTCTTCTACAGCTCATAGTTGTGATTAAAACCCTTGTTGAAATTCCTAGGCCTATTCCTACTCTTCATGTTGCAGAAATATGTAAAAGACATGGCAACATGAAATTCATCCCCTAAGTCTCTATACTCCTGTAAATAAGCCCCAAAAGGCTCGCTAGGTTCTACCTGCACGACCGGCCCCCCTACTATATCTGCCAACAAGTGAGGCATGGTAGGACTAATAGAAGGTCTGTTGTATATGTGCGGAGTATTCTGAATGTTAGTGTATGCTATCTTTCCACTGCTGCTTGTAGATATCCGATCTACCGGTGAGGGAAGTGTACTGTTGATACATGTTTCCAGTTTCGCTGATAATCTGTTGATTGCATTGAGTACATATTTTTGTCCTTTGGCTAAGTCTTGCAATGCAGAGACCAAGCTGCAAAACTCTGTCTGATCCTCCTCTTCTCCCATTCCTTTTCCCCTATCCGAGTGTATACCTGTTTGTTCCATATCTGAATTGGCATCTTCTAGTTGGATATCCTCAAACTCCCCTATGTATCTACTCTTCCTCCTCGTATAGGTTACAAAAGGGTCTCCTTCTGTATTCATCTACGTTTCATTTCTTAAGCCCACGGCTAGCCAAGAAGATAGATCTGATACCACTGTAATATCCCAAATCCTGATATTTTCTATTTCTAAGGAAATATGTTGATACAACTAGGCATGCAAACTGCCATGCAAAAATCCCTATTTTATAGAAAAAATTAGGGTTAGGGTTTGTGGGACAGAATAAACACTTACCACTGATAAGTCAGCTAGACTACTCCTAAGAGAGTATGCAAGAACCAAGAATTGGATCGGAGATGGGAAGATCTCTTCTGCTTCCGGTGAACCCCCAGCAGCAAGAACCCCAGTCAGAAAAGGGTGACGCTTTCAATGAAGGAGGTGTCTGATAATGATGCTAATTTGCAGGACTGATAGCCCTCCCAAGCCAAAGAGAGAATGCCTAGTACATGTGGGATTTCTGAGATCTCTAGGCAGGATAGTGACTTGCTTCAGAGAGACAGCTGCTCATGACCCCTGGATCCCGAAATTGCTGATAACTGCTCCAGATGAGCACGGACGGATCTGATAATCACTGGGTACTGGAGTATGATGCTGATGATGAGAATGGTGCCTAATTTTCAGAGTAAAGATAAGATCTGAAGGCCCAGCAACTAATTAGGTCTTTCTGGTTGAAAACCCCCTTTTTCGGCTACACACGTGTCCCTGCAACGATCTATACCATATACTGGATAACTTATGAATGAATATAAGAACAAATGGTGAACCTGTATGGCTTACCCTGAATGAAACTATGACATATTTTTCACTACTGAAATCCCGTTAGCTGAAGACTCCGTCTCCAACCCCAACTACTGTGCAGCACGCTGTGCTACTATCCAAGAGCTCCCAAAATAATAATAATCCAAAAAGTGAAGTCTCCTTTAGCTTTATCCCTCTTTTATAACTTTCAACTACGAAAACCCTAATCTTTGACCTAATTAGGTCACTTTATCTTCTAATTTGCATTTGACTTGCATGCATGCGGATGGAGACTTAAAGAGTGCATGCATCATTAAATAATGCTTGGATGGCATGCACGGAGGTGGGCTTTGGCCCGAGTGGCCCTTCTTGACCTAATGATGATGCCCTAGATCTTCTATGGATGGCATCAGTCCTTAGCTGATTCCCTAGCTATCAGTAACTACTTGAACCCATAGGAATCACATAGGTTAGCGGTTTTGGGCCTCAAGGCCTAATCGAAAGAGGACATTACAATAATGAGGAACATGTTATATTTAGGGCTCAGCATTTGGATTTTATCTATGCTTAGTTTGGGCTTTTATATGAGATTATCCCTAATGCGCCACAGTCAAACTTTGTTCCTAAGTTTAAACCTGGGCCACATGGCGATGGTTTTGTTGGCTCCACAAGTACCAATGTCATAGACCTGGTTACACATAAAATGTAAGATTTGTCTATTAATTAGTCTGTGATTGGACATGATACGACCTAGTCCATTCCCACCCAGTTTGTGGATGTAGTCTCAGTGCATTCGTCGGATCATAAGGGTAACCAGCAGCCCAGAAGAAATAGAAGAAAGGGAATAAATAATAAATGAGGTGGGAATAGGAAGGAGAATCATAATAATGACAAGAATGAGGATAATGCTAGGGGGAAGGAAGCCTAGAAGGAAGGTTAAATCCCCTTACAAACTATGGGTGATACCATTTGACTTACTTGTTCCCTCATATCAAAGATGCCTCTAAGTACATAGCACAGAGCCCAACTTTGTTGACTGACCCTTTGCCTCATAATCAAAATATGGCATCGAGGACCATGGCCACCAGAAGTGGTTCTGGTGGGAACCAAAATCTGCTGGCGATTGAAGGTGGCCATGGTTGCATCAACATGATGTCAACTACTAATGTTGAGACTCACTCAAAATATTATGTTTCTTCACAACCCAACATGTTAAGTCCTCAATGTTGTTTCTTGAGATTTAGTTTTCCATGTTTTGGGTTCCCATGAAGCAGTACATGTTTACATATTCTTGGACCCATTTTCCTTTACTTCATGTGCATTCTTTCAACTCTTACATCTTAACCACTACTCTTTATGTACCAGCCATCTTTCCCACTTGAGCTTTCTACCTTTCCTACTATGCCAGCGATCCCATTAATTCAAGCAAGACTAGCCCAAAAGCTAAGTTTCTTTATCTCTTATATTTCCCTTTTAGTTTAAAACTTATCACTAAACATTTAAATATTTGGTCAATAAGCTACTATTGGATTTGTGTATCTACCAATGATTACTTTTCTTTGAAAAGTGAGCTTGAAAGGTGCTAGTAAAGAGAGGTGTTAGGAGAGGGCCTTCCAAAATCTATCTTTGAATGATTTGGGACCAAAACCGACTAGTGATTCTATGAAGATGGTTGTTATTGTTATAGAAATGAATGCTCACATTACCAGGTCCCAGTTATCTCATCAAGATGCTAGGATACAATTTTTGGAGGATTCTTTGTGAGAGTTCCAGTTGAGTGAGGACCCATGAAATTCTCATGTTAACTCTCAAATTTGTTCATGACGCTCCTTTACTAGGGGAAATCCTTTAAGGGAGGAGCATGTACCTCCTGAAATTCCATTGCAGATTAATAATCCTGGAGCTATACCTCATGTACCTAAGGGAGTCCTCATGCATTTCGAGCACAATCCTAATGCTATAGCTGCCCAACATTAATCTACTATTGAGTATTTGGGATAAAATCCCTGTGCGATGTCATCTTTGGAAGTTCTTCAGACTTGTCCTTTGCAGCAGAGATCCTTGTTGTATGATCTCAGAATAGTTGATCCTAATGACTCCACTATATCTAGATTCAAAACTCATGAGGTCTAGCCTCTCTTTCCTTACCATGTGACCTTTCTAGTCCATCTTGAGTGTCTCAACAACACCATTAAATGTACAGTTATTGATGAGGGGGTTGTTACCTCCATGATGTCTCTATCTTGTTGGAAAGGCCTTAGATCACCCAAGTGTCAAAATCTATGACCATGTTGACTGCATTCGATGGATGTTCATTTTGGATGCTTGTAATTATTCCTTCCCTTCAGGTCCAGTTGGGAGGGAAGACTGTGTTGGTCAAGGTTAAGGTTGGTGATGCACCCCTCGACTACAACCTTTTACTAGGTCAGAACTAGATTTACACTATGAAAGTTATTGTATAGTCTATGTTTTGAGTGGTATTCTTCCCTTATGTGGATCAAATTGTGATGATTGACCAAATGTATTTCCATAATTCTGGTACTTTCGCATCGTTGGGATTGACTATCCCGGCTACTAATAATTATTAGCTAACAACTGAGAATGTTGGTGTCAGAATATATCCATATTTAATGGGAACTTTTAATATTTCAAAACCAATTTTGGCTATTAGATCTACCCCTGGTAATGATTCATCACTGGTGAGTTTAGTCCCATTTTGTACTATGTATTTGGATAACCCAATGAATCTTCCTTTTTCGAGCACTTCGAATGAATATGCGATACTTACTAGGATGAGAATGTTGTTTTTTGTAGCAGAAGTTGCATATAAAGCTACACTTGAGCCTACTATAGTCCCTGGTCCTTCCTCTTCATAGACGAAGGAGGAGGATCTCCTTCCACTTCCTGCTTGAGCGTTTGCGTCACCATGCTTGTATGATTTCCTCAACGAGAATTTTCATTCAAATGAAGTGATTCTTGAGGCCATGAATGGTCCAGAACAACCTTGGGAGGAGATACATCATCGATCTTATCTCCTCGTGGAGCGTGGATGGGTCGAGCATGATGAATTTACAACGACCTTAAGTGAGAGTGTTGGTCACCCCATGGTCGCATTAGGTATGTTATATATGCCAAAGGGATCATGGAGAACTTATCTGCTATGATGTCAATCAATGTCTCTCAGATTCCTAGTAAAATTGAGAAAGTTTACATTGGTGCGGACTGCTCGCCCGATGAAATCAAGAGATACATCGAGCTCTTTAAAGAATTTTTTGATGTATTTTCTTGGTTGTATGAAGAGATTCCAGAAATTTACCCTCGCATTGTTGAACATGATATCAAAACATATTCAAATGCTAAACCTATTTGATGATGCCTGAATGTAATGACCCTCAAAAATCGCCTGCCATTAAGGATCAGATAGAGAAAGTGCTTAAAGTTGGTTTCATCTATCCAATTCCCTTAACCGAATGGGTATCAAATATTGTTATGGTCGATAGGAAGCAGGGAACCATCTGTGTGTGCACAGATTTTAGAGACCTCACTTGGGCCTATTCAAAAGATAATTTCCCCACACCATTCATTGATCATATTTTAGATGAGTGTGTGGGGAGAATTTTTCTCGTTTATGGACGTATTTTCAAGGTAAAATTAGATACAAAATAAACCTGAGTACCAACATAAGACTACGTTTATTTGTCCTTGGGGTACGTTTGCATATCGGAAAATTCCTTTTTACCTTAAAAACTCCGGAGCCACTTTTCAATAGGCTATGAACTTTGTTGTATCCCCCGCAAAAAAATTTCAATAGGCTAGGAAATACTTTAGTTGTATCCCCCATGAAAATTTTGACATCTTTAGAGTCTCCAAGGGATGGTAAATTTATTACGTCAATTTATCGTCAATTACACCAATTTGACCAAGGGGTTTATGCGCTTATTGAAGAAAGGTACTCTTTTCATATGGGATGAGAGAGCCCATGAGTCCTTTTATGCTCTTAAGAAATCCTTGGCATCATCCCTGTATTTATTCCAACTTATTATAGCCATGATTTTTTGTTATATGTGGTTGCATCTCAAGAGACAATTGGTATGGTTCTAGTTCAAGTTGATGATGAACTCCAAAAGAAATTTATCTATTATCTTAGTCAAAATATCATATATGCTAAAATTTGATATAGTCACGTTGAGAAGTTGGCCTTAGCGATTGTTCATGTAGTCCAGTGGTTAAGACATTATATCTTTCTTCGCCAGACTACCGTCGTAGCACTTATCAATCCATTTCAATTTGTCTTGACCAGATGAATGATTAGGGGGGATATAATAAATGGATTGTCATTTTGCAAGATCTTGACCTCGAGTTTGTTTTGGAAAAATCAAATAAGTCATTAATATTTGTGGAGCTTAGATCTAATATCCCTAGTATGGAGGAAGATAGGATTAATGAGGACTCGCTTATGAATGAGGATATTTTCCTCATTTCGATTGCTAACCCTTGGTATGGTGATATCATCATTTATCTACAGACTTTGAAGGTTCCCTCTCACCTGTTGAGGGATGAATGACGACTCCTACATCATAAATCTAAGAACTACCTTATTATCGGTGACATATTACATCGCCATGGTTGGATTCCATTTTGCGTTGTTGTTTAAATCATGATGAGGTTGAGACTTTGCTGAATGATTTCCATAGTGGGGTGTGTGGTGGTCATTTATTTGGGATTTATACATCCCAAAAAATCCTTAGAGTAGGTTACTATTGGTCATAAATATTCACATATTATGTTAATGAGGTCAAGCGATGCCCCCCTTTCTAGGTGTTTTCATGAAATATGTGCTCGCACCCTGCCTCATTACATCTTATTATCACCATTAGTCCCTTCATTAAGTGGGGGATCGACCTTATGGATTGAAACCCAGCGTAATTTGAGGGGTATAATCATATTATAGAGGACGTATACTACTTCACGAAATGGGAAGAGGTTATGCCTATAATTATATCCGATGGTGAGACAACCGTTCACTTCATGTTCAATGAGATTATCAATCAGTTCGGTATCCAGAAGGAGCTTGCCACTGGCCATGGCAGGAACTTTCAGAAGAAGATGATGACATAATTAGCTTTGAAACTTGGGTATAATAAAGAGCACTCTTCTTCTTATTACCCTCAATAAAATGGCTAGGTTGAAGCAGTTAACAAGTCCCTTAAGGCCATTTTACAAAGAACCATTGAAAAAATCAAAACTAATTAGCATATCATACTTTACCTTGTTTTGTGAGCTGATAGAAAAATAGTCAATAATGCCACTAGATTCTCTCCTTATCAACTAGTACACGAGGTGGATTCTATTTTACTGGTTGAGTGTGAGATTTCTTCATTGAAACTAGCCATAGATTTTCTACCTTACACTTCAAAATTACAAGAACATTTGGTCCACTTGGATCACCTAGATGAGCAGCACAAGAATGTAGTAGTGTCTCTAGAGGTGAATAAGTGTTGCGTTAAATACCAGTATCATAAGTATGTTCGTCCCCCTTAATTTAGTGAAGGTGACTTGTTCCTCTTATATGATCAAGCCAGTCACACCTCTTGGGGTAGGAAATTTTAACCCTATGTGGCATGGGATTTACATGGTAAAGCATGTCCTAGAGAAAGGTTCCTATGAGATGGAGGATTATGAATGGAATTCCTTGTCGGAGCCTAGAAATGGGCTCTATCTTAAGAAATATTATGCTTAAATTTTATCCGAGGCTGACATCTTGTATATTACTGTACATATTGTATAGTTTTTTTTCTTCTTCTTGTAGTGCTATCGGGTTGTTGACATGCTTCCTCTTTTGTGGAATATGTTGACAAGGTATTCGATCTGTTTAGGAGTTACTGATGGTTCCAGTCACCACACCCAGAAATTAGCTTCAAATTCTCGAGTTATCTATGCACCTGAGGGTTAGTTGGTTTCTTCGAGAGGTGTTTGTCTCTGACCATCATCTAATAACGTTTCCAAGTATAGCAGCATAATTGAATTGTTGTGTGATTCCATTTCCAATGGTGTCTGATCTCTTGGAGTTCTCCTCAGCTCCTAGTTAGTGGTGTCATAGTTAAATGGCCTATACCAGGTCATGGATCCTATGTTATTGAGAAGGTTCTTGAGGGAAATATTGTTGGAGTAGCAATTTGATTACATCACATACATTCATATACCTAGATTTTATAATCATCTTTCTAATTTATATGCAAATTACATATTAGATTGGCACTTGTCACATCAATAAAGAGGCATAAAAAATTTAAAACACATTCACATTTTTAAAAAATTGTAAATATACCAAACTAATAGGTATAAGTTTTTATTTCCAAACATAATCCAAGAATGTTGTCATAGTACAAAATGTCATAAGTAAAAAAATGGGGTGTTAAGGCACCAAAACACACACATCCAATACAAAATGTGTACATAGGATTCTATGCATGTTGGATTGGATGATGATGATGATGACATATAACTGCATTGGCCAACCACATGAACAGTCTAAACCATGGATGGGGTACCCCTACTACATGTATTTGCATAGCCTTCGATAAGTCCTCAACTTGCACCATGGGTATTATGTGTGTTAGTCGGGCGATGTTTCCATGTATGTTTTGGAGCGTCCTCTCGACAACAATGTCGATCATATCATCACCGTGTCCCCTCTATCGATGTCAAAGGAAACCATCTGATCGTCGTGGATGCATGTGTATGTAAATATACCTAATGTCAGTACATGTAACCACTAAAAACATGTTTTTGATTCCCAAATACATAAAAAATACAAAAATAAATAATAATTCAAAAAACGTACAAATGGGATCTGACCTATATCACCGTATGCAAACCATGGTGGTAGGGGAATGTTAAAATATCAATGGAAATCTATCCCTACATAGGGGTAGTCATCTATGGCTATAACCTGTCATCGCCACCAGTGGAAGAATTCAGGTGGGAAAGGAAAAGGTGTTGTGCCTCCCCCTAGCCTCTATATCACCTTCTACTAGTGAGTCTCGGATGGATCCCGTACACTGTGAGGAGGGACTTAAACTCTAGGGATGAGACTCGGTACCCTCTCAAAGAAGAAAATTCTCAGAATGCTAGTGTACTTGAATTTTTTTTTATACTACCCATCTTGCAGTCAGATAGTTGTCATTTCATAGTGCTCAGCAATGTTGTGCTCTAGTCATATACCATAGGTCTCATGCACTCTACCAAGTAGAACATGAGAGGATTTGAATGTTGATGAAGGGATGCAGAACCTGCTATTCTTTCCAATACCAAAACTATCACCTTGAGACTAATACCTTGGATAGTGTTCTCCGGAACTTGACTTCTGAACTTTTTTGTATCAAGAAGGTAATATATAGCTATGTACTCCTCAATAGTGAGTCCTTATCCCACTTCACGAGCTTGTAGGTTCACTACCTCACTCAAAGGGATAGTCTTGTGATGAAGTAGATGTCCTCTACTTCTAATCTCAATGGCATACCATCACAAATAAAGGCTATGTCTGGATCCAAGTAATTCACAAACATATGAAGGAGTCTTGGTTGGGCCCCCAAATCCCCAAGGTTCCCAAATTTATACAACCCACACCTTCTTAAGGATTGTTGAGCATTCATATCGTGTTGGAATTCCCTATCAAGTTCTTCGTGCTCACTTTCTCTCCATTCCAAAACCATCCTGCAAAGAAAAACAAAATTTTGTGATATTTCACCATAGAATTGGACATAATCGGCCCTATACACAACTTTTATTTATAATAGTAGTGTATGTATGTTGGAATTCTTTTCTTTTCCTGTGTACATCAAGCCTTATATGAGACCTGATGAACTATGTCTCACGTGGGTCAGGATCCTTAATGTTAGTTTCCTCATGTGTAAAAATCCACCACTAAAACTAAAAATTAATGCATGGAATAAACAAGGAATGTGATTATGAATTACATGTACCTGATGGCTCTGCATTTCGTCGCTCGTATCTCACGGAATTGTCATTTGAAGTTTCAAAATCTAAGTTGCTCCAATTGCACTATTTTCAGTAAAAACAAATGGTATGGTAAAAATGTCATTTTTTACTATTTATAAAAAAAATTAAAATTTTTACCCACTTGGCCTACAGTTCAGACTTCCTATTAACCATTTTAAGCTATTTGGAATATTTTTTTTGTGTAGGAACCCCTTGTGGTGCACTTTCATCGAGACACTAACTCGTTCACAGCTATGGAAGGTATATTACTAAACTAGCATATAGGATAAGATCATTTTTTTGCATGCATCCTGCATTATCCTCTGACCATATCACCTTAAACGTAGGTACAAACCTAGCTCATGATGTCACAGAACCTTCATAATGTTACTAGAAGTGGCATTATGTAAGTGGTAGATATTTCCTTATCATGGATACCCTAGTTAGATCATGCTTTGTCATTTGGTGCCCATGTTGAACGTCCTCCCTTAGGTTAGGGATTTCCTTGTAGTCCTGCCATGCCATCGATTAAAAAACTTCATATTCTTTCTTGAACTTTATTCTAACCACATCCTATTGGGACTCCCATTTGTATCAAGTTGTAATTGCATTCGCATACGTTCGCTTTCTGTATTGAGATTTATTTTGGTTCCCTAGTTCAGTTTATAATACATATAGCTCAATATCTCCTCAATCCTAGCCAAACAGTGCCTTCCATATATCTTTTGCATCTTGATTATCCCTTACCTAGAGGATACACCCCCTTGAGTGTCCTTATCCTACATATGCTTCCTTGCATTGAGCATAGGTATGTTCCACTGCTTGGAACTAGTTTCCTTTCCTGTGACACTCGTTTCCTCCTTAGTGTACTATAATGAGTTTTATTCTTTTTTAAGATTTTCAAATATAAAAAAGACCAAAAAAATTATAAAAAATAAAAATACGGATGGGAAATGATATCAGTTTCTATTGGAAGCAATCATAGCATGTCTCCTTTGAACAAAGAACAATAAATTCATCAATTGGTTGGGTTACTAGTATGACCTTAGGAGTTGTACTAGTTATTCTAAGTTTTCCACACTGACTGGTTATGCTTCCAGTCCCTATGGAACCTTTGTTGATGCCTCTTGTGTCATAGAGTTGTCCCAATATGCATTTTGAGTCTATGTTTCCTGTGAGTCTTCATATTCCTTATGCTCTTGTTCGAAGGAAGTTTTAACTTGAGTCATCCATTCCTTAGTTATATTGTCTCTACATGTCAACCATTCTGATACATATGTTACTGCCTAGTGCACATCTTGTTCGTCTAGGTTATTCCAAATTATACAACATTGTTGTGTACCTTGCGTTAGTTGATGGGGGATGCCTTAATTCCCTCCTTCTAGCGAATTCCATTCCATCGAATTCAGAACATCTATTTTGGAATAGGGATATAGAGTCCATTGAGTTACTTGAGACTTGCAGTCATCAGTGGTAGGTTCTCTCGCCATATAAAGATTTGAGAATACATCAATGTCCTATAAATGATGGATTCTCTCAATTGTTTGCCCTCAATGCATCTATTCACACTTTTTTGTTTTCACTCTATACATTGATTCCCATTATCATTATCAATGGGATATTGCATCTGTTAATGGTATACATCAATGACTGGTAATCAGAAGATGGTCCATCATGTTTGACTTTGACACCTTTATTCGTGTGATAGGACATATACTAGAGTTGATTTGTGTCAAAGACCTCTAAGCTTTGTGGAATTCCATATATTCTACCTCCTTGATTGTGCGAGTATCTATGATATTTTAGCTCTCCTGACCAGATTCTAGTATACCATTTGATGTCTTCATTCAATATGGAGACCTTACTTCACTATATATTGTACGTGGCGATGACCAGTCATGACATATTTCTATTATGCCTATTCATGTCCATTGTACTATTATGTATTCGATACTTCTATGTATACTTCATGTATGCAGTCATCTGTAGAGATCTATCATTGTATTGTACTAATGAGTGGATGGTTTTTTCCACCTAGGTCTGCATTACTCCACTGCAGGGACTATTATAATGTATTTTGTCCATTGTATTTCCCTATGAACTCACACATTAGGGGGAATCTCTTATAGCATGACTTTCCACACCTAATACATCATCCTTTAATGGCTTATCCATGTCCCTATACAGACTTTTGTTACCCCTTTTTCTCACTATGACCTTGATGCTCCAGTGGAATCCCTTACAAGACATTTCTATATGTATATGCAGGTCATAAGTCTACAACCTGTGTATACACAGCATGCACCACTGTCACCCGTGTACATCAGTAAATCTACTAAAAAACACAAAATATTTGGATTCCCCCCCATCAAATAATGAATGAATTGTCCCTTTTCCTTCCATATGTCGAGAAATGCTCCATTTTGACCCTGCACTTCCCATTAAGGGGATATATAATTAGCTACTCTAAAGCATTAAAGGAGGATAATTTTGGAGAGAAAAGGTATTAGAGTGGAATTGTGCCCCATTCTTATATACTTGAGTCTGCATCCCTTTGTCCTTGAAGCAACCATTAGTTCTATTTCCCAAGATTTCCTTGATATTTGTGAGCCTTCCTTTGTATAGAGGATTGAAGTGGTGGAAGCCTAGGTGGAGGGACTTAGTTTCTCAATTTCAACAAGGTGCTGAAAGAGTTTTTCATATTTATCTCTATTCATATTAATAGAAATATCGATTCTCATCCATCACATGTGTGATTATGAATGTTATTATCCATGGATGTAATTACTTTGTTTATGTATTTGGAATGTAACATGCTAGATTAGATTCTAACACTTTACATATATCATTCTTATATATCTTGTTGTTGTTGAGGGAAATGTGTAGGTACAAGTTTGATTGAAATCTCAACGTGGATCTACTTCAAACGTCTGGAATAAGGTATGCCTATTATCCCTTAGTATTCATTTCATTTATATATTTAGAATGCTTGGAAATGGGTTTGTTTTTGGTGACATCATGTCTGTTGTGGTCCACCCCAAGCCATAGGAGATCTTAGCCATAACATGATATGCTTCCTTCTTGCCCTTCTGATAATTCCCATGGGCAGGGAGATGGTATGATGGTTGAGACAATGTTACCTCACCCTACCTACCTTGTGAAAGACCCGGTGTTTCCTAGGGAATAAGGATGAATATTTATTGTGCACCACCCTATACAATCCTCATGAGTGACCGACTTGTGGCCTGCCCTCACGGCACACACATATGATGAGTTGGATTTTTCCTCACTTATTCAAAGCTCGTTGTGTCGTCCATTTTATAGTCTTACAAAGTATAATTTTTCAGCCCTAACATTTAATGTGGATCGATTGGAAAAAGTAATCCCATCACCTGCACATAAAACATCATGTGCATCAAATCTTATAAACAAGATTTCAATCATAATATGAACATCAAATCGACATCAACTACCAATGGTTCTCGACTCATTCATAGTCCATGCACATCATACCTTATGTGCATCAAATCTTATAAACCATATTTCAAACCATAATATGAACATCAATTCAACATTAGCTATCAATGGTTCCTGACTCATCTAGATTCCATGCACGTCATACCTTATGTGCATAAAATATTATACGATAATTAAAACATAATATAAAACCAGATGGATATCACCTTCCATAATTTTTGACTCGAATAACATCCATGTATAATGATGCCTTATCGCATCTCATGTACCTTATTTTCCTATCACACTCAACAAACCATCGGAGTACATGCTAGATAATAAATAAAATTCTGTCAACGTTGATTTATTATAAACATCATCTTTCATTTTCACAACATTCAATCTTTGCTGATAACATCACATGATTATTCATTCATAAATGGAAATCATAATATAGTTGTACTCACATTTCGACCAATGTCAACATCATTTTCCATAATCACAATTACTTATCATTTGCAATATATCAAGCAATTTTCCTCTTTGTAATTTTTCCTAATAAAATAATTGGTTCACACAAGTCTAAGTCTTATGAAATAGGATACCCTCAAAGAATAAGTCCATACATAGTTTCATTACTCAACCCACATATAACCAGGTCATTTGTCACCGAATTCTCTCAAAGATTGGTAATCATAATCTCAATAGTATGAATGAAAAGCTAGTGCTACATACACCATCACTTCCAGAAAATTCACCCTGAAGTTTTAAAATAAGTATGGAAACTATTTATGCATCTTTCCAGTGAATACTTACCTCTTGTTTGTAATGATATTCCGAGGAATGTTTTAACCCACCTAGAACTAAAAAATAAATATTTTATTTATTTTAGAAAACATTATACTAAAAGTTATTGTAAAGTTTTTATGACCAAGTTGGTCAAGGATTACTGTAATTGAATATTTATTTGATTAAAATAATTAAATGTAGTGACACCTATCCAAATGAGATTGTTGAAAGAGTGTTCATGAATCACTAGGAGGAATGAGCAGTTGTATAAGGATAAATGACAAGTGGTAGCACTAGCATTTCACTTTCTAGCTGTTGGAGGAAGCAAAATCTCTAAAATTGTGGTCATGTTCCCTAAGAGGATGAACTAAGAAGGTGGCTCATTTAATTTAAAAACTAACCCAAATACCTAGGAAATATTACAAATACCATCGAATTGAGAAGGAGGCTCATTAGATTCTATTCCAAGTGATAGAGCCTTATGACTTGCTGCAAACTGAAAAGTCAAGCACACAAGAAAATTCGATGAGGGGATAGATAAAGTGAAATTTCTAAGATTTAAGTCTGCTATTGAGTGCTAAGTTGCAATTTTTTTTTTCTGTGTGGGACGTTAGAACAACATATTCGTCCTATTGGTTCAGTGAACTGGATCGAGGGTCCTAAAGCAAGCGATCTTAGCTGCTTTTAGGAGAAGGTTGGGAGGAACGGTCTCCTTTGGGTGTTTTTCCCCCTTCAACAATTATCCAAGTTCAAATATTGTTTTTTTTTATTATCTGTGATTTATTTCTAACTTGGTATTTGGAAGCTTATGAATATTCATGGATTTTATAAATTAGTGACTGTTTCAAGTAGAACAAGTTAAAAAGATTATAGGTATGTATATTGTTTTTATGAAGTATGTCCTAGTCTCTACAAAGCTTAGTGGTAACTATTTTAAGTATAACTCTATTGTAAAAGAAAATTTGTAGATATTTTCCTATGATGATATAATAGTTTCCTGAGTCCATTACCCTCATTATTTTCCTTCAGTTCAATCATGACAGTTAAAAATTATAATAACCATTTCTAAGTAAACAATGCATTTACCCTTCATCTAGTTTTTACTTAGTATACATCTAAATTTAATTAAAATTTTAAGTTTCCCACTTGAGTTTGAAACCTTCACTTATTACTTTGTATAATTGACCTCACTCAGATAATATTTTATTATCCTTTTTTCTTTACAAGTTTCTTTCCAATCAAAGAAATGTTCAAGATTAGAATAACTTCCATTACATCCAACAGGACTAGTATTACACAGAAGCAAAGCTATGGATTAAAGAAATTATACAATTTTTATGCAAGAATAAGTATGTATATCTTAGTATTATATTCTTATTGTTTATTTCCATAAATCATTATCTCCCAAGTTTATTTCGTAAAAACATTAAAAACTAAAATATACTTTTAACCTTTCTAGTTTAGGAGAAGACGCATATAAACTAATTAATATCTAAGTTAAAAAGCATAACCAGTCGAGGGTTCAAACCCTGTAGCTTTTGTTACCCAAAGTCTTATACACTATAAATAGGGTTTACAACATCAAAGCTAAGCTATAATTCAAACATAGAAAATTACTAAGCTATATATATATATATATATAAATATATATATAAATATAT
>LPNX011197634.1:109462-167884 GCA_001517045.1 Pseudotsuga menziesii
ACCAAAAATACACGTATTTACCCCAAAGGAAAACAATAAATCAAGAATGTTGGCAGGCCACAACCCTTGTTGCAAGCCGATGACCATCATAGTATTATACTTTGAAATCCATTAATTTTAAAACAAAAGACAAAAAAACCATTTAGGAGGATTTGCAACTATGTCTACGACATCATTAACTCTCCTGTCAATGCCTTACGGCTTAAACCCTTATTATTTTACCTCATAATACTTAAACATAGAATTATTATTTCTTTTAAATAAACAAAAAAATAAGAATTACAATTTCCATACGAACCTAAGAACTTTTAAAAATGAATTACAATATTAACATTACAGTGCACAAAGCACAACAAACAACATTTTATTGTAAATCCAGATTCAAGATCGAAGGGTGGGAATGACATTTAGTAAATTCTTTCACAATTAACATAAATGTGTAAATACAACAATAAACCATCACAAGATTCCCTTTTGAAAACAAAACAATTAGAAATTTCAGAACGATAGATAACT
Source organism: Pseudotsuga menziesii (assembly GCA_001517045.1). NCBI lineage: Eukaryota > Viridiplantae > Streptophyta > Pinopsida > Pinales > Pinaceae > Pseudotsuga > Pseudotsuga menziesii. Next base: position 109,979 of record LPNX011197634.1, read on the forward strand.
CTATCTTAAATCCACCACATTGCTAACATTGTTTTACAATTGCATTCCCCTTCAGACTTCATAGTCAAAGGGTGAATCACTGATAAAAACAAATATGGCCATAGGGCCAAATAACTAGAAGAGTTACCAAAGTTTTAATAAAAATCACGTAAATGACTCCAACCATGAGGGCATGGCCCAATTGCAGAGCTAGAAGTATTATAGCCCAAGGAGCAAGGGATGAGGGTATCAAGTCTTACCAGGACCAGATACCACACCTTGAAATGGGTTCTTGTCTTCAAACATAGTGACCCTAACTTGAACACCTGCAAACAATATCAAGAGGTTAAATTCAATTTTAGTTTTGATAGTAAAAAAAACCACTAAAAACTTAAAAGAAACAAAACACACCTTCAAACTGCACAGAGGGAGTTTTATCAGCAATGGCCATGACAAACACTAACGGCCATTAAGAGCGACTCCTTTTGCACCTACCATACTTCTCGAAAGTAAACCTTTTGTCATTTAAAATTGATGGATGATGACGGCCAAAAGCCTCGACTCCTCCATCATCACTCACCCACGGAAAAGACCCAATAACATAGAGCAAAAGTTGAATAACGCGGAGGAGAAAAAATGATTACAATGAGTTAAAACCCTTAGGGTTTTTTGACTTGAGAACATTGCTTTCCAACTATTTTTGTAAGGAGTTCATGTGGCTTCATCAATACCATTTTCCACTTGGATATATTTCACCCAAAAACCCAAACCTCTATAGCTTTTAAAAACCACGAATCGTTCATGGCTTCCATCATATTTTTTTGGGTACAAATTTTATGACTTAGATCAAACACATAGGTTATGTTTCCTTACCTATAATTAGTGTCTTGCTTAGTAGGTTAGGGTCTTTACTTGTGTGTTGGTTTAGACCCCGTGGAGGATGCTGGTAAGATGAACCTCCTCTACAATGTACATGCAAGATTTAAATGGATTATGCATTAGCTACAAATCTATGTAAGTCCATAATCCCATCCTCCTAGCACCAGCTTAAGGATAACTTTATTCTAGAGCATAACCAACAAAATACATCAACTGTAACTGTCATAATTTAATTATGATGTTCTTTCATGTCTTGACAACAAGTAGTATAAATCAGCATAACGATAAATCACACATTAATATTGTCGTTTTATTTAGGCATTTATTATTCATGGATGAAACACTAATAACAAGTTGAGGATAACATGAATTTAATTATTCTTATAGATGCAGATATACATTTATTTATTTTTATTTTGTTTTTACTGATTCTGGAACAGTATCATACAAACGCAAGGGTAAGAAATTAAAATTATATGATAGTGAAAGTAAATCTTCTTCAAGAGTTAAAGTAAGGCTTCACAAAGGAAAGTATAAATACACTAGTGAAAGGGACAATGGTCCTAGAAAGAGGAAGTATAAATCTTATGTAGAGATCTCAGGAGAATTTAAAAATATAAAACCTTCCATGTTTAACGGGGAAGTGGAAAAGGGTGAAGAAGCTGAGGCTTGGTTATCAAGTATGAAAAAGTACTTTCAGATTTATAACTACTCCGATAGACTGAAATCTAGGATGGATATCTACAACCTAACCGGAAAGGTTGACATATGGTGGCAAGACATAAAAAGAGTTAAAAACCTTAAAGAAAAATATGGAACCTGGATATTCTTCAGAAAATACTTTAAAAGGAAATTCTTATCTAAACAGTATTATGAAGAAAGAGCTAAAGCGTTTTATGAAATTAAACTAGGTTCAATGTCAATGAAAGAGTTAAGTATTAAATTTTTATGTTTATTAAGATATGTACCATACATAATTGACGAAAAGCCTAAGATACAGAGGTTTGTGAGCTATTTTCCTACTAGTTTCAAGGACATAATTGAATTTGATAATCCAAAGACCCTTGAAGAAGAAATGAGAAAAGATAACTTATTTTGCAAACAAAGTAAGAATAAGAAAGAATACATACCTGACTGGAAAAATAAGAGAACTAGTAACTTTGACCAGAAAAAAAAGGTTTTAAGACTAATAAAAGCTTTGGAAATAATTCTTGAAATTTTTCTAAGAATAATTATCAAGGAACATATTTTAAACTTAAAACACAACAGAACATTACAACACCAAAAGGCAGAGACATGCATAATACTTATTTTGAAAACAATGAACAAAAAGAACCCATGCAAAGAGCTGGGCGTGTCAGGGACCTCACTATCCAAAGGAATGTCCAAACATAAGGAGAAACTATAGCAATGTGCATACCATTCAGGAGGAAGAAATAGTTGGTGATGTAGCAAATGAAATTCCCAGAATTAATGCATCCTCGGAGAATTGACAGGATGATCATCAAACCTCCATGGTGGAAATACAAGGTATGATACAAAACTAGCCTGTTTCTATTATGATTGAACCAGGTGCTAGTTTAAGCTATGTGTAACCTATCATAGCAGAAAAATGCAATTTATCTTTGAAAATTTTTGAAAATTCTTGGTTGCTTCAGTTAGCTACAAGAACCGAAAGAAAAGTAGTAATATATATATATATATTAATTATTAATATTAATATATATTGATATTAATAATTAATAAATAATAAATGGTTATTAGTAAACTATTCTAAAATGATGCATGCTTTCATGGATGGTATCCAAAGTGCCTTTACAATTAATATATATATGGCATTCACCTTGTAATATTTCATCATCATTTATCTTTAATATTTATTTTATATTTTGAATATGGAATTATTTTCCATTGGTTGATTATTCAAGTGAGTAATCATTGAGAAAGAAATATTTGAAAACATTGCTGACATCTTTATGAAAGAAATCTTTTGTCTACATGGAATTCCAAAGGTAATAATTTATGACAGAGATCCCAAATTTACTGGTAATTTTTGGAAAAATTTATTTAAAGGATTAAATACTAAATTGAATTTCAATACTGCTTATCATCTGCAAATGGATGGACAAACACCAAGGGGTTAATCAAGTATTAGAAGACATGTTACGAATGTATGTTCGAGACTATCCCAAGAAGTGGGAATACTATTTGCATTTGGTTGAATTTTCTTATAATAACCATTACCAAGCTTCAATAAAGATTACTCCTTTTGAAATATTATCATGGTAGAAAGTATAACACTCCTATTACATAGAGTAATCCAGTAGACCGATTGATGTTAGGACCTGATATGTTAAAATAATTGGAAATAACAGAGAGACAGGTATAAGAAAACTTGAAAATTGCTTAAGATAGGAAAAAGAGTCATGTCGACCTTAAAAGAACTCCAAAGGAATTCCAAGTAGGTGATCATGTGTTTGTTAAGGTGAAACCAAGAAAGAGCTCCTTTAAACTAGGGAGTTGTGCTATATTAGAACCCAGGTATTGTGGACCCTTCAAGATATTAGTAAGAGTGGGTCTAGTGGCTTATCAACTAGCTTTGCAACCTAATTTTAGGATATACAATGCTTTTCACATTTTTATTTTGAAAAAGTATATACATGATGTTACTCATGTGATTGTCTGGAATGTGATTTAGGTAGAACCAGAAGGAGATTTTACAGTGGAACAGGATTGTATCCTTGACATGAGGAAATTTTTTCTTTGGAATTGCACCATTGGACAGGTAAAGGTGCAGTGGAAACACCTCATCCCAGATGAATCGACTTGGGAATCAGAGAGTGATATGTGGGTGGCATATCCAGCTCTATTTCAGAAAGACTCAGAATAACTTAAGCAACATCGAGAATGATGTTGAGCTTAAGGGTAGGTGTTTGTAACATACCCACAACTAAAAAATAAATATTTATTATTTATTCCAGCAAAACCATTATATTAATTTTTATTGTAAAGTTTATGACCAAGTGCGTCAAGGATGACTGTAATTGAATAATTACTTATTTTAATAATTAATAAAAAGAGACACCTATTCAGAGGAGACTTTAAATGAGTGTTCACTACACACTAGGAAAAAGGAGCAGTTGCAGAATGATGGTTGACAAGTGGCAACACTAGCATTCACTTTCTAGCTGTTGCAGGGGCATAATCCCTAAAAAAGTGGTCATGTTCCCTGAGAGGGGGAACTGAGATGGGTGGCTCATTAAATTCCAAAACTCACCCAAATACCTAGGAAATCTTATATAAAACATCAAATAAAGCAGGATGATCACCCCTCATTCTAATTTCTGAAAGAATGAACTTTGTGATTGCTACAAAGTGAAAATTCAGGCACACAAAGAATTTGATGAGGGGATAGCTAAAGTGTTTTGTCGAGTTAAGTCTTCTACTGAGTCCTAATTTTCATAAGTCTGCTATGTAGCAGATATCTCCATTCTAATGGTGCAGTGAGCAAGCTTGGGGGTCCTAAGCAAGTGATTTGGCTGCTTCAGGAAAATGTTGGGTGGAATAGTCTCCCTTGGGCGTTAGTCCCTTTTCTTTGCAACTCATCTAGGTTCCAACTCTAATATGTATTAGAACATTGTTTTACTAATTTTATTTTAGAAAGTTGTAATTTGGTTTAGAACAAGATTATAGTTAATGGATAATTGTTCAATGATTGTAGGATTTAGTACTTATTGATAGAGATATGAAATTACTTTTGAGTAAAAGTACCAGAATGATTGAATCATTATTGTATGATCGTTATTTCAATATATAGGTGTGATATATATATTGTTTACAATATAATGATTTAGAATACTAGTATTTATCTAATTTCATATGCTTCAACTCTTAGTTTCAAAGATTAATAATTGCAGTTAGAAAAAAATGAACTTACAGTTACAGCCTTAGGGCTTAGTATTATTAAATACTGAAAACAATATTACTTTTATAAATAAAGTATGATTTCCTTATAACAGTATACCGTCTCATGACCTACTTAAGTATACTAACATAGTTAAGTAATCAAAACAGAAGCTCTCACCAGTTTCGCTAAAACATTTTACAATTTATAAATGAAATAGATAAAATGGAGATTTGCTATTACTGTATAAATTTCTAATAACGAGTAAGGCTTCCACATCATCATAACCATAACCACATATTAATAATAAAGCAAAAGAACAAATACATTTTAATTCAAAGGAATAACAATTCCATTCATAACTTGTAACTAAGTATAATCATGTAAGAACTTGACACAAGTATCATCTCTACCTAAGCTATGTATACGAAGAAAGTTAACTTAAATTCACACAGAGTTAAGTTTTAAAGAAAATAGCTAATAGAGGCCTTGCGGTCTAGTTTCTAAACCTATTTTGGAAATGTAAAACAATCGAATATCAATGCCTTTAAGATATCTACAGACTGTAAACAGTAAAATAACTGTGATGCTTTTTAAAGGCTCTCTGTTATTTCATTATGATTTCTTTGACTGATAAATCAGATGAAGAACTCAATAATGCGATGAAGATCCTATAGAAACTGGGAAAAAAAACTTCATGAGATTGTCCCAAATCATATCCATTATATCATTAAAATAATAATAAAACTGTGACTATGGATTATATCCAAACTTCTCTGTTAAATACATGATAAAGCCTTCATTTAATATTACAGTTTGAAACTAAAAATAAATATAAGAAAGGTGTAAAGCCCTCACGAGTTCATACATCAATAACAACCTTTTACCAAAGAATCATCTTAACTGAGATCGAACCTAAGCCCTTGTTGTTATCAACGAAAAGTATTGTCTCACACAACAAGAGGACTTAGGATCGAAACCCCAACGATGTCAGTTGATTAACCAACATAAATAACAAATTGTTTTTTTAGAATCGCTTCTATGCCCAGGGATAAAAATCCACTGAGTATAGATTCACGGCCTTAAGAATTAAACATTGTAAGTAAATTAAAAAAAGTTGAAAGTCTGTGCAATAAAATATTAAAATGACAAAAGTGATATTTTATATCCTTAAAAAGAAAAGAAAGTGGCATAGTCGCAAGACTCCATGAGTAGTGACTCTTTTCACATTCTAGAAATTACAGTCACCTTAAAAATAACAGAGTTGTGATATCGAACCCTCATAGGTTCATCTCATTTTAAAAATAAGTTTATAATCAAGCAAAGTTACAGAGTGGCACAGTCGTTTTACGACTCCACGCGAGGCGAATAAACACCTACATTATCAACTGTATAAATTACCAAAGCTAGCACGGAGTAAGAAGAAAAACCAATGCCATAAATTTTTTTCCCAAAACCCAGTGGCCTACTCAAGAGCCACACAAGTTAGTGTCATGGGTCTTACCAGTCAATTAAAGGATTTAGCAGCTATTCCTCCATCCACACTCCGTAGAAGAGTTATCCTACACACAAAACATTACCACATGGAATTAAACTATGAACTAGTAAGAAAAGACCTGGTATAAAGAGAAGAGTATGGTGGAAGTTACATCTACCTTTATGTTTCAAACATCGCACCGTTAATCACCAAAACAAAGTTGTGAAACTCCATTAACGCTTTAGCCGAGCTTCGAGGGTTTAAGTGGTGACAAGGGTCTAGTTTGGTGGATTTTCCACCTCTTGTTACAGATAGAGGAGTAGCGAAATAAACATCCGAAGGATCTTGAGGTATCAAATGAGATTTTAATTTCTCCAAAACCACAACAAAGTAACCTGCGCAGTCCTCAAGACCCATTAAAACATTTAGGGTTTCACTGCCATCGGAACGATTGCAATTGGAGGCTATAGGGATTTCACAAGGTCTGCAATTAAAATCAAATCCTTGTCCTCTCCTTGTTCGATATGAAGTCAAAATCGACATTAAGATTGATTGTTAGACTAGTAACTTGAACCAAAAACCAAAATTCCTTGGTATAGTACACCATTGTGAAAGAAAAATGTAATATATTAGTTTTGTTATAATGTTTTGCTTGTTTTGGTTGACACATATGCAATGATAAGTTCGGCCTTTAGTATACATAGAGTAAAACTCTTGCAATGGTAAAATTAAATATTTTATAACATAAAAACCAAAAGGGTTTAGGATTAGATACTTATACAAACCTTAGTTTTTGTCTTGTCATTGCTCTGTGTATTCGTCTTGGCATAGATTTGCCATTTAATGGTAGTGACGAAGTATCTTACCCACATGAACATAAGTAAGTTGGGAATTTTATGTATTAGTCAAAACGACTAAATAAGAGCCCGAGTTAATCCTCGTGTAGCCCAAGTTTAGAGACAAACAAAGGACAATGACTTACTACATTTACGACAATAAGTTAAGAATAGATAGTTCTCTTACGTCACAAAGTAATGTCATATCGACATATCACCATCGTAAGCATGAACTAATAATAACTTAAGTACATGACGAGAGTGAGTAATAACATCTCTCTAAGTATTCCCTGGGAATTTTCTAGTATTACATGCAGTAAATATTTTTATTTATTTATGAAATTTCAAGATGTTACAATGGCCGAAGACCCTTTGGGTGTCCCCCCTATGCGTTGTTCCGTGAACGTAACAGGCTCCACTAGGGTAGATAAACCACAATGAATAAAAAGATAAAATCAACAAAATATAAATATAAATTACTTTATTTAATATTTTTTTAAGTGTAAAATATATTATTTAATTTAAATTTAATATAAAACATAGTATATTATTTAATTATAATAATAATAGATGAATTAAATATTATAGTTTTTCAATTTTTTTTTAATAAATATGATTAAAATTATGTTGTTTAAAAGTAAACCACAGTTATAACATTATAAATTATAAATAGTAAATTGTTGAATATGGTGTAGATTCAATTTGCATATAAAAGAGTAATTAAAAAATTAAGTTCATGATAATAGTCAAATGTTTTTACTGTTTATTTACTTCAAATTGAAAATTTCATTTTTATTTAATAAAAATATAATCATAAAAATAAATAATATATTATTCAAGAAGTTTGAAAACATAATACAAAAGGGTTTACATAAATGTATTCGCCCACAAAATGATGAGAAAAGAAAACAAGGCTTTCCAAAAATCACCCTTTCCTTTCCTTGAGATGTCGTAGAAGCTTACAAAATGTAATAGATTGCACTTCGCCAAGTTGCAAGCAGCTACGGCCGGAATGTCACCGGCCATGGGACCTCAGAAAATGACCCTCACTTTCACACTTACGAAATGGGCCCTACAGGAGCGCTCCCCAGTCCGAGCTGGACTAATCCAGATTCGGATTTGTTCGTGGTTCTTGAGTACCATCCTTTACCGATGACATGGACAAAATGATATGGCGACATGGTTCATGCCCCCTTATTATGTGATGTGGACCGTATCTATGCCCACGTGGGCATGTCCGGTATATTTGATAACTCAACCGACCTCGTAAATATAATAATATTGTGGATCACTTTTCATTCCACTTTGCTTGTGCAAAATCTCAAAGGTCATTATTCCTCGGATGTTGGATTTATACCTAATTTTTTATTATCAAACCTCTTAGGAAAGTCTTTACCAATTTTTTTATGAAATTTATGACTGGACAAAGCTTTCACTTGTCATAAGATTTGTTGGCTGTAACAATATACACTGTCATTAAAATTGTCTTCACATTATTATGTCCCCGTGCCATCCCCTTGGTATGTTTGGTCATTTAAATATATGAAAAAGCTATATGATATGATTTACTATGCATTTTAGTCAACTAGTATAAAGTATGAACATCCATTCATCACAGTGAAATGTGGACATGGGACCAACTACTTTCTTGTCAACGTGATCTTCATTCTACTTGTTTGTTTGGCTCCATGGTGTCACTATGCTATTTCATATCTCCATGCATTGTTTTTAGTTCTCTATGTGCCTTCATACTAGTTACCATTTTGTTTTTATGTTTGTCCATGGTAATTTTTTCAATGCTCATGACATTGTCTTAGTCACAATTGTTTCTTCAAGTGGTGTGGATGACAATATACAACAACCTTACCTATTCATTCTTTAGGTGTTGTCTCTTTAACTTGTGGTTCATTTGTGTGATGTAGCCCCTTAAATTCTTCTTTTGTTTTATGTCATTCTTTGAGCTTGTATTCATGTGTTTCTGAAACCCCTTCTTATTCAACCTCAGACTCTTCATTTGATGTGTTTCTAGGTACTTCAACTATTTTACATACAATGCCTTATTTATGTGCCCTTAGGAGTTTTTTTTGTTTAGTATGAGAAATATTGTGCAATGCAATTTTAGTTTTCTTTTACGAAATGTTCATAAACTTCTTTTGCACAATATTATTAATCATACCATCTGAGTCCAAAAAGGATAGACAAAAAAAAATATCCACATCACCCATACCTATAGCATGAAAATCTAAATACAACACAGATTCATCCATAGTAATATTCAAAATTTTAAATAAGTGAATATCTTCACCCTCAACCTATGCGCTTTAAATACCATTTATGAGAATTTGCAACCTTTGAACTCAATTAACATTAATAAAATTATGTTTGCTATTAAAGCTTACAGAAGTAATAAATGTTTCTAGTTGAATACATCCAAAAACTTGTAATAGGAAGGATGTGCATGAAAATAAACCCTAATGTTGTCTGAATCCATGTTCTATCATGATACCCGAAACTAAAACTATTTGTTCATATGCTTTATCTAAAAGTTTTGGTAGCTCCACAAAGAAAAATTGTTGACTCAGTATAGATGCTTAATCTATTATTATCATAGCATGCACATTTCCAACATAGCTCAATTTGATTATAATATTCAATGTGTTCTTTAATGCTAGGATGATTAGATTTTCTTCTCAAATGCATTTTTTTTGGAATATAACCCACAACCAAAACTAGGGTTTTAAATAAATAACTTTCTTTCTAGTGTATCTTCTTATGCAACAATGGTTTTTAGGTAATCAATTTCAAATTATCATAAGTCATTCATTATTGTCCATAACTGGTATTATGACCATTATTATGAAATTCCATAGTCATTGTACATCTACTAGATTTGGTTTGAGATAAATTTGGGCATTGTCATGTCCCCTCCCATCCAAGAGGACGCGACTGCGGAGCTGGTGCTATCATTTAAGCGGGGATCTAAGCCCCAAGAACATAAAGAATAGAAATGCATTGAACATAAAACATTTACAGATGCATAATGCAATCTACCGCAGAACCAATTTATCCATTCAAGCATTCAACATGTTCATATAATTCATTAAAACAATACAATTGGAGAGGTAAATACACAAGAGATACTTATCTTGAAAAGAAAATTGTTCCACAAGTAGCTATGTCGTTGCCATGTTCCACTCAACCATAGGCCATTGTGCTCATCAATCTCTCATCGCCACTGCCACCCCCGAGCTGGGCATGATTCCCACAAGGAATAAGGGAACAACAACAGGCTCACACATAACCAAAGACACATCAAAATTCATCCAAGCCAAAAATATATTTGGTTTTATCAAGTTGCTAAGGAGGTGGAAGGTTGAATTGCTAAGCTAGTGAGCTCAACCACTAAGCTATGGATACCTACACAAGATCTGGCTTGGTTTTCCCAACACCTACACACCCAATAGAAGGAAGCATCCCCTTCTGTGCTACATAGTCCCTCGAGATATGATTTCCCTTTCAGTGCTCTTCAGGGTTTGCATGAAAGAATAATCAACCCCTCTTGATCTCTCTATGTAGTTCCTTTTCACACTAGGTTTATCAAGCTAATTCTTCCCTCTTCCACTCCAAACCGGTTTAGACCAAAACAAAGGACGCACACACAACAAAATGCAAGTGTTGGGTTTGAGTAAAAACGTTTTTCAACCAAAAACGTATTGGTAAAATGGAGAAATCGACCCTTGGGTGAGCAATCCGAACTCAGCAATGATTCTGAGCATTGCATGAGCAAGAATGACTACTATAAACCCCAAAATCGTGAATCCTTGCTGGCCATTCACTCAACAACACAGAAACGAATTCCCTAGGAATGGAAAGTGAGGGAAATGGAAGGAAAACATGAGGGATATTCCCTAACCACTCAACATTACAAAATCAACCTCCCAGCCATCGGGAAAAAAGAGGAAAACAACCAAAAACATGAATGCAAACACATAGGAAGCTCCACCTACCTGAGAGATCCCAACGTGAGGGAGAATGGTGAGGAAAAAATGAAAATGTGAATGCATGATAGAATGAGCATTCATTTTTGGGTTTTTACTTGCCCAAGAAGTCAAAACACGATTTTCCAAAATTGGTTCTCTACCCAATTGAATTTGACTCCCATACTCTTCCCATCCCCATGCAATAACTACCTCAACCAATTTCTTACAAAAATAAATGATTGGGCACAAAAGACAAAATGGGTAGTTGACAGTTTGATGGGTTCTCCCTTTGACATTTGGATTTTCTCCATTGGATAAAAGGTTTGAATATCCTCCCCCCCTTATCCTTAGGAAATCATGCCCCCATCTCTTTAAGATTGCATTGACATAGATGGTTGTGGGTATTTTAATTAAATTGCATATGTACATGATGTCCAAATTATATTGTGCCTGGCTAGCATGAAATACCATCGGCATCGATTTTAATTGTCGAAACATAAAACACTAAATCAATGGTGGGGACTTGGCCTTTAGCTCCACACCATGATTAAATACAATATTTACATCATATATAATTTTATGCAAATGGGGTCAAAACCGGGGTGTTACATTCCTCTATCAAAACTTTATTTGATTTGGAATCTACATGCCATTGTCACAAAAAAAACTTGAAACAAATGATTTTAAATATGGAAATCCACTTCCCAAACTCCAATTTCAACATTTTTTTTAATTGTTTTTTTCAAGAGGAACTCAAATATGCATCCTTTTTTTCATAAAAAACATTAAAGAAAAACATCATCCACTTACTTTTCCCAAGAAAGGGCACTACTACCAAATGGTATGTACCTTATCTCTAAAAATAATATTATGTACAAAATATCCAAGACTGAAAAAATGTTTATTTTATTAACAGTAAAACTCTTAAGGTAAAATAACACAATTAATTATTTCCTATAAAAGGAATCACTCCATAAGCCATGCTTGTTAGAATAAAATACTCACAGCCGACTTCAAGTTACTCAATACAATGGTACTTATGTATTTGTACTTTTTCATGAATATTCTTACGCCAACTACCCCCTATTAGTATATTAATTCTTTTAGCCAGCTAATGGACATTTTTATTACCCATGAATTACCAAGTGGGCATATTCACATTATGACGCAAATGCGACCTAGGTGGGTCGGCTGCAGATTAGTTTACACAACGTAAGCACAAATAATCACATAACATAGACAACTTGCCAAGGACTATGGCCTTTCAATTGTTTGCATACTTGGCTCTCAAAGCGACCCTTGAAAGATCTACCTTCTAGTTTAAGAATTGAAAGTTCCCTAACTAAAGAAAAGGCTCCTTTCTCTAAACATCCACTAATATTTATAGGCAAGTTCTAGTTATCCATCCTTTGAATCTCCTTTTTAAAGTCACACATTCCCCTAGACATTGCCACACTCCATTAAATACTTCACATGGCCTCTCTCTCTACAATTTTTCCCATATAGCCTTCTGCAACAATTGACATAATTGATCTACGACTGTTCCAATTACCCCAACTACTCTATCCTCTAGTTTTTGGATGAACTATAGGTCATCACATATCCATTATCAGTCATCTTGCTTCATGAATTCTTCTCCTTAATCCAGTTGGTATCGACTTCAATTGTTTACTAACTCTTGGGGAAATCCCATCGTCGGTCGTCAATCACTCCTAGTCGGAATCTCCATGACTTAATCTGACCCTTTTTTTCATATCGACATTTCACCAATAGCATTGGATTTCGTCGACTATTCTTTGGGTGATTTTTTCATGTATCTGCAACTATTTTCCTTGCGCCCTGATGTCCCTACATCCACCTCCCTATGTTGGAAAGAAATTTTCTTATGGTTTTGTAACTCTTTGAGCTCCCCTTATGAAATCCATGCCACTTATTCTAGGTATCTATTGATCCAACAAACCATATACTCTTCCTTTTTTTGACTCCTAGTCTTCCCGACTTCATGCTCATCAATTACTTTTGTGACATATTCCGTCGGCTGAATCGATATCTTCACTTTACAATCCACAGTTGTCTCACTGCTGCTCGTTGACCCTTATTCAAACTTGTATAGGTCAGAAATATTGAACATCGACGATATACCCAAAACATTACGAATCTTTAACACATATGCATTATCTAAGATCCTCTTTAGGATCTTACATGGACCAATCTTCTTCAACTTCAACTTGTTATATGTCCCTCTAAGGAACTTTTCCTTTCTCAAGTGTGCGTATAGTAAGTCTCCTTCAACAAATGAATGCAGTTGTCTCTTCTTGTCGGCTCTCAATTTGTATTTTGTGTTACTCTTCTCAAGTTTTCACTTGAGTTGTCATGCACTTCTTTCATATGGTTGGAAAATTATTTTGCATCTATGCTTACAATCTTGTCGACAACTCTACCAAGTATGATAATCCATGCAAACTTTTCCCTTGCATGATGTAGAATGGAATCATTCCCGTTGACCAATTCAGTGAATTATTGTACGCAAATTATTCCGATCCCAACACATTTTTCCACTTCTTTGGTTGATCAATAGTTAGGCACCTCAACAAAATTCCTAATATTATATTCATGACTTCAGTCTTCCCATCAGTCTATGGATTGTATGTGAAATTGAACTATATATTTGTGTCCATATTCTTTCACTGGGTTCTCTAGAAATGACCCATGAACTTGATATCTTTGTCCAAAGTGATTCTCTTTGGTAACCCATGCAACCTTATAACATCCTTGAAAAATAACACAACAATAACTATTTCATCACGTATCTTCCAACACATAATAAAATGAGCCATCTTGGAAAATATGTCGACTACACAAAGATGGAGTCGTTCCCTTGTTGTTTCTTTGGAAATACCAGTACAAAATCCATGCGGATATATTCCCATGGGATAGTTCACACTAGTAACAGTGCATACAGGCCCATATTTTGGCTTCTTCCTTTGGCATGTTAGCAAGCTCGACACTATCAGATCCACTTATTTACATTCATTAGCATCCCCTTCCAGTAATATTTCTCCTCAACCAACACCTTGGTCTTATCAATTCCAAAGTGTCCTCCTAATCCTCCATTGTGAAACTCCTTGATCATATTATCCCTCATTGATCCTTTAGGGATGCATAATTTATTCCCTTTGAACATGTATACTTCTTGGATAAAGTAATCCAAGTATGGATTTTTTCGATACTCCATGGTTCCTTGGATGCCTTACATGCATCGAAAAAATACTCATTGACTTCATAGTCGGCCTTCATCGATTCTAACCCTGTCGATTTCATAGCAGTCATCCCCAATAATACGACTCTTTGACTTAACACGTCAACTAACTTATTAGTCTTTCCTTACTTGTGATTCAACACAAAGGTATAACTTTGTAGGAGGTTGACCCACTTCATGTTCCTTTAATTCAAACTCATCCGAGTATTCAGGTACCTTAGATCTTGGTGGTCAAGGAATAACACAAATTCCTTGGGAAGAAAATAATGCCTCCACTTCTTCAATTCCTAGATGATGGCATAAAAATTATAGTCATAGACTGAATACTTTTGTTTGGAATCATCCAAATTTTGACTGAAGAATGTAATCAGTCATCCCTTCTGGATCAACAAACTTCCAATTGCTAATATTCTCACATTGCAACTGACTTGAAATACTTTGTCAAAATTTGGAAGAGCTAAAACTAGGATCTCCATCACCTTTTTCTTCATCTTCTCAAAATCTCATCAGGATTCTTCTGTCCACATAAAATCTCCCTTTCTCATGCATGTCATCAAAGGCGCACACATATGACTAAAATCCCTAAGGAACTTCAGGTAAAACTAGAAAGTCCATGAAGTCTTCTCACCTTAGTGGTACTCGTCGTCTCTAGCCACTATAAGATCACCCTCAGCTTTTCAAAGGTTTGTCTTCAATCCTTGTCTAGAAATCAAAAATCCCAGATATACCAACTCCTTCTATATGAAGAAATACATATGTAGGTTTACCAACAACGTCTGTTGTCTTAGCCTCTGCAGGAGTTGTCAAAGATACAACAAGTGTTCTTCTATCTTTGTTGAATATCAATATGTCATCACTGTATAAAACATCAGATTTTCCCAAAAATTACATTAGTACTTCATTCATCAACCTCATGAACATGCTCGCTGCATTAGTAAGGAAAAATGGCATAACCAACCACTCATACAGTCCTCTTCGTCTTGAAGGATTTCTTCCATTCATCACCATCCCTAATTCGTATCTGGTGGTAATCACTCTTCAAATCAATCTTGGTAAAGTACATCACTCCACAAATAGTTTACCAAATAGTATATTATTCTCAATGAAAACCTATACTTGGTATTGATCATGTTGATATCCCTTGAGTCGATAGACATCCTCCATTATCCTCCTTTCTTGGGTGCTAGTACAGCTGGTACTGCACACATATTGAGGATATTTTTAACCACCCCCCTTTCTAGCAACTCTTGGACCTGTCATTTCAACTCGACATTCTCCATTAGCTTCATCCTGTGGGGTTCCTTGTTTGGAAAACTTAACCCTATAATTAATTTGATCTGATGTAATATACTACTTGTCGACGATAATCCAGTCGGCATATCCTCAACATTTATGCCTTCAAAAATTGACAACACCTTCCTAATATCCATGTGAAAATTTCCACTTGGTCCGTTGATTCTTGGCCCCTTGGGAATAATGGTGAAGCAACATTGTTTCTTATTTTCCTCCTCCAAAATTTCTTTGGATGAACGCATCAATACTCATTTTTCCTAGTAGCCATTCTCCTTTCCTAGGATTCTCTACTCCTTTCCCAAGGGAATCAATTGAAAGATAGTGTATCCTTTCTCATTTTCAACCATATTCTTGCAAATGTTGTACACCATCTTGCAGTTGTATTTCCATGTTCGACCTAGCAATAGGTGACATGCATCCATTGATCACGTCGCATAGAACATTGTCATATAATACCCCAATATTGAAATGGATCATGCCCTTTTAATTTAATCACAAAAAATTTCACTTTCTTATCATCTTCCACCTACTCATATTCAAAGATCTTTTCTATTTCATTAATTCTGTCAATAAGCTCTTCAGGGTTCAAAATGCTAGTATAATATGGTATATCAAGTGCAGGTTTTGAGGTGTACCCTAATACTTGTCTCAACATCCTTATCTCAGCTGGCTCTTAATCTACAACGGTTGCTTCTTCTTGAGGTTCGTCATCCTCACTAACATCACTAGGATCGATTCGTTAACCACCTTCTAAGACATTAGGTATTTTTTCCAAATGCCACGTAACCCTCATCACTTCAACGTTTTTTGCATGCCTCCTTTCTCTTTGACCTCCACCAACTCTGACAACCATATTTTATATAAACAATCACTCCTCCACTTGGAACAATGTTATTGTTCTTATAAAACTATGTTTTTTGCTTATGCTCTAATACAACTTAACGCATGCAGGATTTAATCTAACAATCTTTGACCAAATATATCACCAAGATAACCATGCTAAAATAACAACAAACCAAATTTGGTAGGATTTATCCAAGGTTAGTGGATCCATGGAGTCCAACAAAACAAAGACAAATTTAAAAACTATTTTGCATCTATCTTTCATGCTTAACCAAGTTGCATGTTATCCCAATGAAACAATCATGAGCCATTGGATTCCCTTCAGACTGATCAACGGTGGATCTTAAAATATTATAAGGAAAATTCACAAGAAATTTTGGGTTGAAAAAAATTAGATCCCATGCTTCTTATCTCATCAAAGATAATTCTGACTATTGATATACTCTGCAACGATTTGAACCATTTGATCTTCGTAGAATGAATCATGTTTTGGTCCTCTACAATCGTATGATGTTTGACGTGTGGATTTTCTCTAGTTTTACACAAAAGTTGTGTTTTTTTCTAAGAACCTCCAAATACAAACTTTAAATGCTATAAATACACTCTTGGTTAATCAAAGGATTGGTCACCCATGTTAATATCAAACGAAAATTCATAGGACATTGTAAATTAACACACATAAGTCATTTTATAATTTCCTCGTATAGTAAACATGAATACCTGAACTTTTAATTCATATTATAACATTTTAGGACCTTGAATGAGTTCTTCCTTGGATTGAGATAAACAGGGTTATGAGCAAAACAAACATAGAAAAACTCTTTTTCCTTGTTCATTCATCCACCAACTAACACAATATAGAGTTCAAAATTTCCTTTTTATTTATTCACTCCTAACCGCTCAAAAAACCTAACTACCCCACAAAATAGATATTTCTATCTAAAACTAGAAACAAAATACTTCAAGCTCGATCACTAAATACCTTAGTGATTTGATGCATAGTTGGTCTTATAGCCATTATTACATTTAAACCTATCACTACAATCTTAAACAAAACTAGCCTTCAAAATTTAATGACAGAAAAAATAAAAAGATTCTCCTACATCACTAACTATGGGAGCTTCAAGTTCTTCTTCATGTGATCCATCTGACTAAATCATCTTTGAGTGTTATGGTTGAATCATCATCACTTTTTCTTCAGAACAAGCCTCATCATTCTTGTCTTGTAGGTGATTACATATGATCCTTCCTACAAGTCAAATTCAGTTGCATGATTAGAAACATTTCATATTTTTCAAAACATCATAATAATGATGAATTCTTATGCATAAAGGCATAAGTAACACAGTCATGCAACTATCTTGGGCAATGCTTCAACACAAAATTCATCCATATCTCATATACATATGACAAATTTATGGTTTCCTTTCATCTATACCAGAACATAATTAAGAGCATGCACTTCTCTCAACATGTCGAGAAAGAGGATTCATTCTAGATAAGTAGCAATGTAATGCTACACAACACCATAGGCCATTTACCCATCACATAAATATTAGTAGTATAATGTTCTTGAATGAAAATGCTCAAACATGCATAATAAATTTCCTAAATCTAGGAACATAAATATGTACACAACTAAACAATATATAGGAAATAAAAATTTAAACACTTATCTTTGTTTGTTTGTTAGACTCTCTCTTGATCTCTATATTCTTGCAGAAATTAGTGGAGTCTCTGATAGTGTTCTCTACTCCATCATCTTATTCTGAGGACCTGTTTTTGTCTTTCTCATGATCAACAATGTTGAGCAATTCTTCTACACAATAGATCTGAGTGTCCGTTATTCTTCATCAATCACAAATGCATCCCTTCTTATCCAATGCTGAGATGAATAAGAGGTTGTTCTTCATGGGTTGAATCCTTCTGGATCAAAGTACATATTCCTTATCACTTGAGGAATATTCCCTTGTTCTATTCTTAGATGGTTCATCATCTTTTATGATGTGAGCATGGTGTCTCTTCTTATTTCCTTTCTGTGTAGGGCCTTTACCTTTGGGGAAATTGTTCGCAAAATGTCCCTTCTTGTCACAAGTGAAACATATGAGTTGTGAGAGGTCCCTCTTTGCACATATTTTCTTCTTGTAGAAGTGTTTGTTCTTTCCCTTCTTGGCATGGGATATTAGGGTTAGATTGTTATCATCACCAAGATTTTCTTCTCTAACTAATAACCAAGCCTCTTCTTGTGTGTATTCATCCCATAGTATATTGAACTTAGTGAGCCTCCTTTTGGAATAAATTCCTTGAATCAAAGATTCCCATGATCTTGGGAGACCATTCAAGGAAGTAATCACCACTTCTACTTCCTCAACATTGTCTCCAAAGACTTCTATTTTATCATTGATCCGAGAGAAATTTGCGAAGTAGGATTGAATGATTTCTGACATTTGCATCTTCACACCCTTGAGTTAAGTCCTCAAGGTCATCTTCTTATTGATATTCTTTCCTTCATACAAGCTGGCCAATGCATAAAACATCTCCTCGGGAGTCTTTAAGGATGATACATGTAGGATCAAATGGTCCTTGATAGTTTTTACAATGATCCTCTTGGATTTGAACAAGTTCTTCTTATGCTTAGCTTTGTCCTCATCTCCCTTTGGATCTGCAACCACTAGTACACATGTACATTTTTCCCACATAAAATCGTTGCTATTGCAACACTTGTGCATTGCTATAGCGATGAACATGCCCCTTTTTTTTGTGGAAACACTTTTTTCGTTGTAGCAACACTTTCCACAGTTCGTCTCTATAGAGATACAAAAGACATGAAACGTGGGTTGTTTAAAAAATCAAACTATGTCGCTATAGCAACACTTCCCCATCTATATAGCAACACTTCCATTGTCTTTGTAGAAACAATTGGTTGTCTCTATAGTGACGAAGGTACATGTTTAAAATATGTTTATACTATCGATGCATCGTCATTGTAGCGACGAGGTTCTATTGCTATAGTGAAGCTCGTTTGTGCAACTCACCGATAGGATTTATATACTAGTGACGGAAATTACGTCGCTAGTATAGGAACACCATCAGAGAGTTGCACAAACGGGTGTCTCTATAGTGATGACAAATCCTTTAATGTTTCAACGGACTTTCTATACTAGCAACAAAAATTATGTCGCTAGTATAGCAATCCCATCAGATAGTTTCACAAACGGTTATTGCTAGAGAGACATACCTGTTATTACTATTTTTTTTAAATGATGTTGAAATAATCCCCTCGCTACATCTAGGTCATCATCTTCATAAACATCTAAGGAATTAATACACCTTTTTCAAGGATTTATTCTCTCAAGTGAATTCTATTGGTCTACCAACTCTTGTATTTTTGTCCCTCCATTTTTTTTTGTTTTGATTTGAACTCTTGGATTTTTGTCCCTCCATGAATTTTTGTTTATCTACACAATCCCAATCATCTTGAATATCTTTGTATTCATCATCAAATAATTATCTTCCATAACCATCCAATTCCTCATTTTCAAGGCATTTTGCAATTTTTGGCTTACATCTTCCATCTCAAATAATGTAATGTATCATGGGTACTGGGTACACAAATAATAGGAAATGATTTTTAGGAATACCAAAAATACAATTGTGTTTTATTCCCTCATGCTCTACATGCAAAACAATGACATGATGTCTACATTGAGTAGAGTAACAATGGAGTCGTTACCATTCTATGCTAGAGCTCTAGATACACCTTAGACCTTGACAATTTCCTTGTTATGATTATTGACCCTTAAAAGGGTTTAGATTATTTCCTTTTTCCATATTACTCTAGTGCATTAGCCTTGATTCCACAAGGTGTGTGAACAATCATTCCATGAATACTTGTTAGTATCACATGTTATGCAAAAATGGATTTGTTCGGATTTGTTCATGGTCCTTGTGCTAGTCATATTTGTCTCATTGCATTAATTATGCTTTGTTTTTCCTCTGTTTCATTCACCTTTTGATATTTGTCCAATTTTATCATGTTTTTCTCATCCTCCAAATTTTTTGATGTCATTCTTCATTTTTATGATTTCTATCTCGTGGATTTTTCTCCTTTACTCCCTCCATTTCTATGGTTTCATCAAGAGCTTCTCTTACTTCTTATCTCTAAAATATTTCACCCAATACTAAGGTATAGTCAAAAATTCAACCAATGAAGTTTTTATGGTTCTAGGTACCCACATTTGAGTTGTCCAAACAAAGCCTTTAATCTTGTATAATAGTGTATCATATTTTCTCCTTTTCATTGCCATAGCGTTCAACTAGTTATGATTGAAGGTTTGTTAATGGGACACCCAAATAACTCCTTGAACTTATCTACAACCTTAGACAAACTCTTATAAGATCTTGGTCTATTGAATTTCAATTCCAAGTTCACAGGTCTTAGAGTTCCTTTAAATGTTTCCCATTTGCTCGACTAATCTTCCCCAATACCTTTCCACAATAAATTAGTGTAAATAAGAGATCATTTGCTTTTGTTGTACCATCAAAGGTCAACAGCATGGAAATGTTTGATCAACACTTGGGTCTATTTCTCATTTTTTTTCTCTTCATCAAAGCTATATTTGTACTTTCTCTCATGATCTATTTCCCTCTTATTGTATCTCTTTTTTCGTTCTTTTCAGGACCCATTAGAAATCTAGAAGACTTTAATCTAGTATTCTCCAATGGCTCACACTCCTCTTGTGTTAAAATTGAATTTCAAAGAATGGCTCATCGATGTTGCATCATTTCACATATCATGTTCTTAAATATTTTCATTTCCCCATGATGTCTCATGATTACTACAATCGCCCATGTTCTTGTTTAACCATTCAGGTCTTTTTTAGGATTAGGGTATCCACTAGTACCTTCTTTCTTTTTAGTATTCTTCATTTGTGACACTTTTCTTTGCCTTTACTGTAGGAAATCATGTAAATAAAACAATTGGTAGCCTTCTAGCTCATGTTGTGACAAAACACCATGCATGTTCCCACTGACTTGGCCTTGTATCTCTACCAGAGTTCACTAATTATGATGATCCCCTCCACTGTCTATTTGGTATCATTCTCTTTCCTACAAAACATCTGCATGAGTTTGATGCAAATGCACCCCAAATTATGAGTCTACCAAACATATACCATCCACGCCTAATTCATCTCCAAGTATGCTCTCTCATCCAATTATCAAGTTCTCATCATCATTCGTCAGAATGTTGCTGGAACTTGGTTTAATGATTATACAACATACATACCTAACATACATATACAAGCTGCAGACCTTCCTTGAATAGGGATGTGTATTTGCAATCTTGATGGTTGATAAAATATCAATGACTAATCCTTCAAAACATAAACATCTGTTGGCAAAGAACATTACCATAAAAAATAATTAGAACAAAAGTAAGATACATAGATAAATGGTTTGTGACATGAATTTGAATACAAATGCTTTTCTAAAACAAATGGAGGACCAGGAAAACAAAATGTTACTATAATGCACCAAATTATCTTGTATATGGTTTGTTGTGGGTCTCCATTCCTAGACCCATGGTCCCTGTTCTAAATACCATACAATTGTGATCAAACATTCAATATAACCAACCGTCTTCACAGAGGCTACAAGAATTGTGGAATGAATATCAACTTGGCCAATCCAATGAACTGTAAACACAATATATCAAATATAAAAAATAAACAGAAAAATTGAAGTATCATAATTTCAAATTTGGAATGAAACTAAGCTAAAGCTAATAACAGAAAGAAGTGAGAACTATAACAAATTGTTTCCCTTTGATATATTAGGAGACCTCACATATTATCAAATAAAACACACAAGTATGCAGATAATCTCTTCGAAATTGAATTGTTTTCAATAGACTACACCATAAGAAAGTATCTCAAGAAATTCCACTACCTTCACTTTAACACAGCTGATAGGATACTTGTAATTGATCAATTTAGTCATGAGAAATGACCATGGAGCAAGTTATCCAAAGCAGCAATGTAGGTTATAATGCTACCTTCAATTTTATTGCAAAATTCCTGCATCAAGCTGCATTTTGCAGGTGAGGTCTATCAAGATAATGAGAAGCAAATACAAATGAGAACAACAAGGTAATATATTTGTTTCATCTTGCTCCACAAGGCCTAAAATTGAGCCTAAAAATAATTTGTCTGCTTGATCCTCATTTCCTATATATACTTCTATAGGAACAAGCTCATCTCTCTTTTTGATCTGAAACACCCATCCAATTTCATGCAAGTCTGTGGTGACAAAATGTTTGTCATAAATTAGTGTTAAGATAATATCTCTGTATTTATTAGAGAAATAAATAAAATAATGGAAATTTCTCATATATTCATTCCTTGCAAACTATTATTGAAGCCCTACATAAATCAAAATATTCTGCATATCCTAAAATTGATAACAAGTAGACATATAGAGCAGAAACATGTCAACAAATGACAAGAAAAGGAAACATACATACATGTCGATGTCCAACAATTCAAATGGCATGCAATAATATATTTGTCACAACTGATTCAACTATATAAGACCTAGTTTTTCATCTTAGCATGGATATCTTGCATAGATCAAGTTCCAGTTGATTCAGCAATATAAATAAAAATAGCTACTGAAGCACTAGAAACTCACATTTTATCATGTACTTGAAAAATATCCCCATGAGTGCTCTGCAACATTTAGTTTAGCTAGGTACCGAATTACTAATGCACCCACTTTTAGCACAATGAATGACATTGTATAATTCTATTTTAACAAGAAATATCCTTACATTAGTGCACAATTTTATAAATAACAATAATAGTTTCCACTAAGAACGCTATCACAACCATGTACATAATAAATAAAGATTCTATAATCCACTGCAAGCATTGGCCAGTGAGATACATGAAATTCTTAAAATCCTCAAACAATACACATCAGTATGCAGATAACATCAAACATCGATATTTGAAAGAAAAAAAAACTAGTAGTGAACTAGAAGATATGCATCACTCCACTTAGGTACTAGGTAACCCTTGCACCATCTTCCAACGCAATCATTCTTATATAACATCTAATAAATATATTGAGAGGAAAAACTAATGAAAATGAAATTTAATATAGGATGACCTCAAGAAATGAAATCATGAACATATGGTCTAACCAAAGTGATCTTTTTTCTCCATTTCTTTTGGTTTTGGAAGGTGGTCGAATGAACAAAAGTCATTGGTAAATGTTGCAGAAAAGAAACATGTGTAAGTGTCCATTTAGAACTTATAATTAAACATTTCTCCTAGGAAGATCCTACAAAGTGTGCCATCTTTCTACTTATGAGTATTTTTATAACACGATGGAAACTTTGATGTTAATATACATCTCTCTGCATCTAGATGGACATATCCGAGGGACTGGAGTTGTCTACCCACCATGGAATTCATTTGTATCCCAATTACCACCTTTAAATGGAATTTGGCCAGGTGTGCTTGATGGAATGGATGGAAGAGTTTAGAGAACTCTTTGACATCTTCAGGGAAGATAAGATAGGCACAATGTTGCAGTCATGAAGAAGCTTTGAAAGGTAATGAAATAAAATATTTCCAAAAAGATCAATACATTCATGTGGCAAGTTACCTTTTAACTCTTCTGACATGCAAGATGAATATATATATTAGCAAGAAGTGCATATATCGGTTTTTAAATCTTGTGCTTTTTTTCACGAGTGTTGTTGCACAGTGTTGGGCCAATTTTCTTCCTAAGGCCAATAGAGGAGATTCAACCCACACAAGTTTCTTATAGTAGTCACTGGTGTGTTTGGGTTAGCTGAATATCACAGGTTTATAGTCCTGATACTATCCAAGTTCTTACCATTTTAAGAAGGATACAACCACTTAAACTTGGCAAAAGTAAATACTAAGTTCAAATTCTAATTAAATACGGAATTTCCTTAACTAAAAATACTCACTTAACTTATTCTATCTAATTGTGCTCTCTTAAAGAGAGTCTGAATTAAATGGTTTTGTTTACTTTCCTAAGTTCTAAATGAAAATTTTAAAACGAAAGAATAAAATCTAATTTAAATATGCAATTGTTTTAATAAATGCTAAAACAACTGCTAAAGTAGTATTAGTAATTAAAAGATAACAGATATCTAAATACAATTTAACTAACTAACCTATCTCAACTGAGAGAAAATTTTAATAACTAAGTTAATAATCTATTGATTATAATAATATAAAAAAAGTTAATAATTTTAATTTCGAAAATAATTTACTGGAATCAAAATCATAATAATTTTCTGACTTGTAAAAGATTTATGATTTAAAAATAATAAACCAAAACATTTTATCTTTATAGAACCATGAATCAACCAATAGAAAATCAACACTATTATTTCAATATTTGAGATAAAAATTATTAACTCATTTATCAAATATTTGCATAAACACGAATATATTGATTCACCAATTAATATGTAATTGACATTATATTGATAATCTCATTAATGAAACTAACAAGATATACAATATTAGCATATAAAATCAAACAAAGAAATAAGATTTGAGTATTTTTTACAACAATACATACAAATACATCAAAGAATAAATGTATATATGGACAAAGTAAGAAAGTTAAATATGAAATATATTTATAAAAGATTCAAAACTGGAACGAAATTGATGCCAGTTGTTGAACTCCATCTACACATATCCTTGGAATGAAAACACTTCAGAATATAAACATTGTAAAAGGGTTTAATTTACACAATTAAAATTGTTAGTCATATTCGCCTCCCCATTCAGAAATTGTTTGTGACTTATATACCAGAATGGCATTAACCACTTGGAGACTTTTAAGGTTTCTAGTCCAAAAATAGACTCAGTCTATTTCTACAATCATCTTATCGATGAAGTAGATTAACTGAACATTTCAACTAAAGGAACCTGTAAAATGCAAATAACCGTCGATGTGATTTTGTTTCTTAAATGATTCATGTTCATCTAGATACTTCAACGAACCAAAACATATTTAGTAGTCACACACCATGTGTCAGCCAAAATTGATTTCATTTATCCACCACATCCAAGATGTACACCTACACAACAAGTTACGAAGTTAATTTTAATTAAAAATTGTAACAACTGCATGTAACAAAAAATAAATGAATTATAAGCATGCCTACAGAATCTTCGATTATGTATGTATACTAATTTAAATCATGATATTACCCATCAAAAGGAAAACATAATATGAATAACTGAAATATGATAGAATTTAAGTTGCAATTCGTAGCTTGATATCCCTTCTTGGTTCAGATAGCTTGGCTTTGACTTCCAATATCTTTAGCTTCTACTTCTCTGTTTCCTTGAGCAATTGATCATTATTTATCATCACATATTTCCTTCTAGCTTTATAGTTGTCTTTTCTTAACTTCAATTCTCTCAAGGTATTCACCCAATCTAACAATTATCCTCTTAGTGTTTTGATTTCCTCTTCCTTAACTAACATGTTGGCTTGATGTTCCTTCACCTCTACCCTCAATTAATTGATTTTACATTCAAATATTCTATTAAGAGCATGCTATAAATTTAATTTTTTTTCCTCCTAAGAAGAATCATTGGATTGCGAAGAAGTTGGATTATAAATAGGTGAAAAAACACCAACAACTGAAGGTTTGAGCTCAGACTCATCAAGAAGAGAATCATTCATCTCTTTAGTAGCCAACACTAAAAGATCATTCACTATAAAACTCTGTCTATTATCTGTTAAAACTTCATGACTTGAAGAAAACACATCATTATTGCTTTCAACTTCAAATACAGGTAAATTTTCATTTTGTTTCTTTATGGCTGGCATAGAAATCGTGGCCATGCTTCTTATAAATCTACGGGCACAAACAAAGGCTGGGTACTTTTATTTAAGTTGAAACTCACTAATAAGATTCGAACCCAAATTTGGGCATTTTACTAACCTTACATACTTTTGCTCAACCTCTTTATCATTTAAGGCTAGTTTCCTATTATCAGATGCTTCACCAATGGACTTATGTTTTTCCCCTAAAAATTTGTTTCCCTAATATGCTAATAATGATGAATTTTTCAACTCCTGTAGTGTTAGGGATTTTATCAAGGTTACCTTCAGCCGACTTGTGCACAGAATATTGCCTTCTCTTTCGGTGATTCTTAGGTCATTCGGAAGGCCACATTTCATTCTAGCCGAAGCCATTTTCACTCAAAAATTGATCCCAATTTTTACCTAACAATGACAACTGGTGTTGAACCAATCTTTTTACTAAGCCATGATGAAAAATACTATGGTCTTGTTTTCCTATGGTACTTTGGACCGTAGCAGCCATATTTTGCAAAATATTAACGAAATAATAGGGACAATTAAGTTTCGATCCTTTGAAATCCATAAGGAGTCTTAAATGGTAAAAATGCAGAGAGGAATACCTGCCATCACAAGTGACATATCAGATGATCATATGCAAGAGAGGCTCCTACTAAGGTTTGAGATACTTTACTGGGTATCCATTCTTATCATCAAACCCTTCAGGAAAGGGAAGTAAGAAATGTTTCCACTTCTCCCTATTTATCTCCTTCTTTTTAAACCATCATTCTCCTCTCTATGGTAATTTCGTGGCTTTTGCTACGAATTTATCAGAAATATTCAACTGTAAATTACCTATTTGAGCCATGTTCTCTTTGAGAGATAGATCGAAACGTCGAGTGACTTCCACATTGTGTCCACTAAAGCATCTAAAAAACTTTCCCTAGCTGATTTTTTCAAATAATTGAGAAATGTCAGGCTGTATGCCTAACAACTCAGCCCCTTCTAGTTCAAATATGGATGAGGGGGCCGTTTTTACATCCACCGATTCTTCTTTTGACAAGGCAGGGAAAGGGGTCGTGAATACAGATGGGATAGGTATGCAAGGTTTATCAACCATAATGAAACTTTCATTCAGCTATTATGAAAACAAAACAAAAACCCTAGGCTCGTGTAAAACCATGATTACTCCTCCATCAAAATCGAAATTAAAACTCATAATGATATGACATAGGAAATAATAACGTTTCATACAGATTATTAATGAAATGAAATCTTTGTGATCTGAACATTTGATTTAGTCATTAACCATTTGTACTATAATCGACAAGTGTTTCTATGTGAATGATTTGTGTCCTTTAACCAAGCTAAGATAGTCACCAAGTGTTTTAACATTTTTATTTTTATTTCGTTTAAACAATCTATCATAATTTTTAGGCCTATTTCAAAACATGACAACCATATTATTTGTTTTAAATCTAACTTAGGTTTTATTTATATACAAATGTCTAGACATAATTAAAAGATACCATGTTAAATCATATTTGTTAAGGTTAAAATGAAATCAATTTATTAACCAAAACAAAGTATGATAACATAAGAAATAATTAATGAATAATGTCTAGTATCATATGGAAAGTGAAAAGTAAAATTATCTAACTCATTTTAAGAAGGAAAAAATTAACATGCTATAGATTAATTCACATGAATAAAATATATAATCATAATATAGGATAATAATAAAATTTGATTATATACAATTCAAATTTAATAGTTGTTAAAATAAATTAACTCTATAGGAATTGAGTTAGACACTTCAAAAATTCTAACTTGATAAATAATTTTCCTTATTTGAGAATACCTTCATAATCAAATATTCTGAAGGAATTCTTTGAATAATTTTTAATAATTTATTAAAGAGGAAAAATGATCAATTTTATTAAGTAAAAACCAAAATAAAATTGAAGGAGGTTGTTTCCTATCAACACACAAGTAAAAATTTTGACCTAAGCTTCAAAATTGATTATGTTGTTATATTTGAAGTTAATATGATGCCTACAATGGCTCCATATCTCAGCTGATGGATATATTCATTATATCCATTTATATCTTCCATTCACAGACATTGGCAACAACCATCATGAGAAGAATTCTCTCAAATTGCTTTATGGTTCCCTGGATTACATACAGGTTGCTATTTGCATTTGTAATATTAAATTTGAATGATATTGCATGGTATCCATGCTACGAACCAAAAAGGACAAAGATGCACTTAGTACATCAAAAGAAATCTAAAGCAGTTTGAATTAGGATCTTAGATTGCTTTAGTTTGATAAACTACACCAATTCTAATGTCATTTTATAGATTTTACAAACACATGTATCTTTGGTTTACTATGAGGGTTATGGTTTCTAATTTCTATCACCCTTAATAAAGCTCATGGATGTCAATAGATAGTTTTACTTCCCAAGGCTGCACTCAAGTGAGAAATCCCTGAGACATGAGTGCAACATGAAGGTAACTAAGGAAGGATGCTTCCCACTATCACCACAACAACTCTTCCTCTAACTTTACGCTAGCTCATCCAGCAGAAGGGGGGTATTCATGAGGAAAGGTATAAGATGAAACTTAAAATTAAATGGGATGGTGGACCAAAACAAAATCCAATCCAAAGGGTAATGGGGTCAAGGAATATGGAGAAAGAGGGTTGAAGATCATGGAGAAAATTATATATCTAAGCCATAGTAGGATGTTCCATAGTTAGTCTAAGTGGATTTTCAATTTGTATAAGAGAAAGTGGGAGACCTAATAGTAGATGTACAATCACAACCATGTACTAACAACCAATAAATAGTGTGCAACTATAAATACTGAAGGACAACCATAACAGGAGACTATAATGGAAACAAACAGAATAGAACATCCTTCTAAAGAATGAACATGCCAAAAAAATACATCGTATCTTTAATCATAATCCCATAAGATTATTCCATTCGATCAATTATCCCTTTATATGAAGATGTATAATAGACAAACTCAAGCCTAGTGATTGAAGATCTATGGTAGTTGAATGCTTGAGATGTAAACTAGGGTGGAACTATTATGTAATACTTCTTTATTCGTGCTCTAGATCACCTTGAATGGGCTCATCATCTGGGTGTTCAATGATGGGTTATGTGTTAGAAGGTTTATATTCAGATGTTAGAGATTCATTGTCCTTAGTTAGCTCGTCTATCACAAGTCCCCATTGGCCTTATTCTGGATATAAGCTATTGACGGACTCTAGCAAGAGCTATTGTAATGATGACTGAAGCAAAACTAGACCAACATATTCCCCAATATTCACCTTCTTAACATAACTACCATTATTAATGTTGGTCCATTAGAGGAAAGTAGGGCCCTTTTTTATTATCTTTATAATATGAGGGTTCTATCTTAATCATATTGCGGGGTTATACTACCATCAGCCCCTTCCATGTTAATGCTAATCATGTACATGCATAGATTCTGATCTACAAATAATAGCTTAAAAGTGTTCAGATATTTTTGCTACCAATGAAAATGTTTCCAAGGATAAGAAAGCACCAATACTCTTGAGTATTGAATATTAAATTGCCACTAATGCGGGGATAAAGAGTGTTTTATCACCAATCTTAGGGACAAATATCAAAGTAAATGCAGCAATAAAGATTTATTTTGTATTGGTAGCCATGAGAGATGATGGAAATATACTAATTAGAGTACAGTTGTTGCTACAGTGCCTATAATCACTACAACTGCAAGCTTTCTTTCATTGAAGCACTGGAAATTCTCATTTGGGATTCAATAGAAAGATTCTTCTATGGGTCATTGTACCTAATTTCAACAAAGTCATTCAATGGAAATCTCCTTTCAGAATAATACTCCTTGGCAATTTCTTCTAAGAACTGAAATATACCTAATAATATTTAGTGTTGTCCACAATCACTTGGAAGTATGGAATTTTAAAGGTACCGAATAACCTTGAATAAAACCTCTCCTGCTGAATATAAGAGAAATAGCTGGAATCAAACTGCTCTCCCTAATATGCATCATGATACTTTTAAGAGGAACTTCCAAAAGTGCCAAAATGAGCTTGTAATTTTGGGTGGAAACATATGGCTCCATAAGGGGACTTGTACTCTTCCAAAGAGTGCAAGAGTAATCTAGAGATTTTCTATTCCTGCTAAACTTTCCATAAGAAGGGTGAGAAATAATGGTAGGATGGTTCAAAACTTCAAATACGTAACACCATCCATCATGCCCTCAAGCAACAAGGGTTTAGGCGGCTCCAAAAAAATTCAATCTTGTTGCCAACTAATCCTAGGGCAAAGTGTTAGATCTGGCTAGAAGGCCACCTATTTGATATTTTTAGAATGTCTAAAGATATGGTAACCCGTTCGATGTTTACATGTTAAAGGCCATATTTCAAAGAATACAATTGGCCTCCGAATATAATTCTTTTTCACTTTTTAATTGGTATAAAAGAGAGATATTTTTACTACAAACTAAAATAAATCAAGTAAAAACATTAAAAATATTCTATTCAGTTTCACTATAGTTGCAGTTAGAAGATTATTCTCAGCTTGATTGTGTTTGTAAGCCACTGCAAAATATACTCAATTGCTTTAATTTAATACCATTTAAACTAAATAATTGACTAACCTCTGTGTCGATCCAAACATTTTGGTGTAGTATGTCAAAGCTCGAGTACTAATTAGTTGGAATTGGCCAATGGGAAATTATTTTTCCTTGAATCTCGCTATTGTAGTTGGATATCATTAGTTTACATACAACTATAAACACTTAACAGTCTCAACTGGTGAGAAACCTCAAATCATGTTAAAGAAATCAACTTGATGGTCATAAATAAAGGGAGGTAGATAAGAAAATATCCTAAATGAAACTAGGCATATATATCCTCTCTTGGGATGAGATATCCATTACTTTATGATGCAAGAGATTAGAACATCAATTGATTATATCAAGTTTCATTTAAATGATAATGCCATATGCTCTGCAACAATGCCAAAATGTGTTTAGAAGAAAGAAATCCACTTTTAATGTGAAAGCATGTAGCAACCCTTCTCTCAAGCTAGGAACCTGCACCATTTATAAAGATGAATCCATTTTCCATCCTCTCAAGGTGTTGAAATGATGGGTACTAAGACATGTAATAGAAACTATGCAGTCTAGTGCATCACTGTGGATAATCTTATTATATAGTTTTCTCAATTAGTGATTTCTTGTTTTCTATATGAATCGATAACACTACAACAACACTTTGTGACATGTGTGCTACAATGTTTCCTTTCCATATTTAAGGCATTCCATTGTTCCAATTAGGGTTTATTGGTGAACATCAAGAGAGCACTTAAGAAGATGAGAATATTGTGTTGAAATTAATGAAAATATGTTCTTAGCTTTGGCAATTACTATTCAACTGCTAAGTATTGGAGATGTCTTTGGTAAATGCGTTCCATATCAAGCAACATATTTGGTTGGTTAATTAGAGAGACATGAAATTCATCACACGCAACCATTACAGGGACAATGCTTAAATTTGTTATTTAGAATTGGATTTGATCAAAGGAATGGTGCTTCAATTTGTTTTTTTGCTAAATTTATGAGTTACATGAACACGTACAAGAAAAATTATAGGGAAGCAACAATAGATATAAACAGAGGATATATTTGATGAAAAGAGAAGTACATTTTAATATGACATACATATATATTTAAAAGGAAAATGTAACAAACAATATGACAATTACTCCTGGCATCATGGATGGTTAGATAGAGCATTGCGAAGAGAAATTATCTAAAGCTAAACTTGTGCAGATAGAAGCATTGTTGGACAAGAGGACTAATAAAAGGACCAGGAACAATGAGCATTATGGATATTTGGTGAAATGGAAAGGTCTTCCAATCGAATAATTCACTTGCATAATGGAAGTAGAGTTTAATACCTCATGGATAGGATTCTATGAACAAATTATTCCTCGGGATTTTGATGCAGGAGCATCGCTCAAAGCTAACTTTTGACCTCCAG
The DNA here is from genome assembly GCA_001517045.1 of Pseudotsuga menziesii. Classification (NCBI taxonomy): domain Eukaryota; kingdom Viridiplantae; phylum Streptophyta; class Pinopsida; order Pinales; family Pinaceae; genus Pseudotsuga; species Pseudotsuga menziesii. The sequence goes on from LPNX011197634.1 coordinate 142,367, forward strand.
AAGGTCTTTCAAATTTCCTAAAGGGATTGGGTTCCCTAATTTCAATTTATGTTAATTTGAATTTATTAGAATTATGAAAGGAGAGGTTTAAATTAGTTCACAAATAAATAATATTTTCTCCCAAATTGATTTGAATTACTATCGCTATTTTGAATAAGTAAATAGGACAATTACACATTCTAGGAGTTGGATTTGACCTTTTCTAAAAATAATCAAATTTGATCCATCCTTCGTAGATCGAAATCAAATCCATCTTACTATATATATATAATCACAACTCAACTTTGTAATATGGGGGAATTTGAAGTACAGATGAAGAAATAGAATAAATCATCAGAGTTTTTGGGTTTCATTTATCTCCTTGTTCTGATTGGGTTGAGTGTAATCAATGTGATTAAAATATCTATATGCATGTAAGATGAATCCTTATTTATGAAAGAATTCTTAATATTACCTTGTTTTGGTTAAAATGAGATTCTATTGAATTCAAGTTTGGCATTTTATAATTCCCATCAAGATCTAAACAGAGTTAGATTTTGTTTCATTTTGCTATGTTTTAAACCCGGTTTGTTGTTTTCATTGTCAAATATATGGTGACAATGGAATGTTTTTTACAGATTCCACCAATCTAACAAAATGATACACGTTTACTTGAGGAATCAATTCCATTCTACTTTGGTTGTATTGGCATTCATTTTCCTCTCATCGATCAATGACTGAGGAACATTTCAAGTTGATACTTGATCTAGGTTTAAGAGGAGTCTAATAATGCAAAATCTAAACTAGTGTTTTAGGTAAGGGGATGTGTGGAAAAATTATTTATATTTTTTTCCACTGGTGGTTTAATAAAAAGGACCTCTTCTTCCATCCAAAATAACATAAATGTGATGTGGGTTTCCAATGATACAATAAAAGTTTTATGCCTAGGTTAAAATCCCGGGTTAAAGCATTGGATCGTATGAAATGGATGTTTATCAATTTAAAAGTTTCAAGTGCTAACAATTGATTCTCATGTGTGGTTTTATTACGACTTAAAATTTGACTTAAGAGTTGGATTGAAGAGAATATTAACCACCTAAAGTTATCATGAAGTCATAAAGGATATCAATGGTGATCTTGTATCAAGAGGAAGAATTTAGAAATAGTTCAAAGAATTATATGCAAGGTAGGTTCTATGTATCACCTGCATCAATTATTAAGATTTTTTTATAAATATCTCAAATTTTATTTTTTCTAAGGTTGACATTTGTTTAATGGGAACATATGGGAGTATATGTCAATGTTTCTATATATGGAGCAATTTTACTATCGGGAAATGTTTGGAAATGAGTGATGGTGCATTGTTTGAATGTATTAACAATAATTTGAAATCATTAAATAATGAAAATGTTAAAGGAAAAAGTTAGAAACCTAGTTTTTTGCATTAATGAATTATGTCACAATAATATGCATACATATATAGAGAGAGAGGGGTGGAGAGAGATTGTAGAAACAATTTTTTGTATGTTTACGAATTCATCATCTATGAGTATGTGTAACATGATGTAGTGTTTTGTCAAACAAAGCTAAAACATGTTGAATTTACTATGTTTTATGCATTTGAAACCACTGTCTTGGTTACTCCAAACCTAGGTTTTAAGAAGGCTCGCAATATGAGATATGACACATAATACATGACACGTGGTGGGATCATTGTTATTAAATGTGGGTGTGTTATTTTGAAATTCAAAGTTAATAAATGTGATAAGTTCTTACTTACACTTTCAATTCCATTTCACAAAAATGCATGTATGATTTCGTGCACTTTATAGTGGTACAAAGCATGGCACATTATTGATGACATTAATTGGTGCAAAAACAAGATCCATCCCTCTACTGTTGGAATCATTTTGATCAAAGACACATTAGGCCAACTACACACACCCATAGAAACTAATAATTTTCTTACTATAATGTGCAAGATGCTAAGGGCATCCTACTCTTAATTGGCCACTCATAGCTTACTTTCCTACTGATAAATAATGATACCAAGGACAAGGAAGGGATTAAATTCTTAATGTGGTTTCAATTGATTAAGGTTGTCTCTCCATTAGGAGGGGGTTGAAAATGCAATTGGATCAACATCAATGGGGTTGAGTCTAATACCTCAATTTGCATCAGTACCCAATAAATTGTTAAACACATTGAATTCCGAAAGAAAAAGTAGTTTTTTCCTCGACATTCGTCGATCTAGCGATGAATGTAATATATGTCACCGTATCAATGAAATTCCATAGCTATAGAAATGTTATGGACTATGCATCTCTATAGCGATGATGGTTGGGGAAATTTTCATTTTTTCCAAAATTTTAAACTATTTTTCCATGAAAAATTCGATTTTAACTCATTTGTGGCAAATTGTCATGGGACGTTTGAGCCATATGTAGTAGTGAACTTATTCTTTGAAATAGTTTTGTAGGTCATGCTCTTATAGAATGATAAGCACTCTATACTTTCGTGCTTAGAAGTTATCAACTCCTTCAAGCTTGGTTTTGTTTGTTATTTTGATCAAAATGAGAACCTCAAATGGATATAGAGAGACTAGAACTTAACAATGAGAGTGATTTAACTAGATGCTTACTCCATATCCTTTATGAATAACTGCTTTTGGCAGACCTATGGTTTGACATAAGTACCCTATTTTTTCAACTTTAGTGACTTGCAAATATGATTGGATAAAAATGTTCACCTCCTCAAGGACAGATTACTGTTGTACTCATTTTCCTAAATATGTTGACAGAACTGCAAAATACTTGATGCCCTATATATGAGCAGGGTGAAGGAAACAGTGCCCCAAAGATGATGGATGACTAGGTGAGTCGCATTCTATCCATGATCGCCACTACAACTACTACGAGTGAGGCGCAGGTGAAACAACACTCGAATGAGTTTTTTGAATAGGTAAATTATTTATCATAATCTTTAACAGAGGCGGTATTAGATAAGGTTCTACAAGTAGATGTGCTATAGAGCGCATCGAAGATTAGTACTGGGAAGCGATTAAGGATCGTGTAGATTCCACCACGGGAGCTGGAGTCTGGAAGTGAGGACGTTGATGCCATAATGAATCATTTTGACACCATTAGTATAGACATCAATGAGTTTCCCACGTGTTGTGCTTTTGCGATTGCAAAAGATAGCGAGCCAGAAGCTCACATATCGAGAAGCAATTGTAAGTGATTACCTTGTTAAATCGCAAGATCAAGTGTCCACAACGAAGGAAGAAATTCAAAGGATGAAGGAAGTGCGTGAAGTAGAATTGATGTGAAAGGAAAAGGCCTTGGATGATCAGGAGCAATTGGAGAAAGCCATTAGAGTCACATGTCTAGAAATTCTTGACATTACAGAGGAAAACATTTTGTGGCTGGGACATATTATCATAGAGTTAAAGAAAGAAAATAAGGAGTTGCAAGCATGGGTAAATCCAAGTACCTCGTCAAAGAAGATTGCATAATGAAAAGGGATGATTGAGGATGTAGTTGCACCAATGGAATACTACGAGAAGATGATCAATACATTGGTAGATGCAACCACACAATTCTGGATGAGCATGGTTCAAGATGGTCAACTACAACAGTTAGGTGCACAAATTCATGAAGCAAAAGCGAAGCTAATGGCAATGCGAGAATTCCTCAAAACGATGTCGCCAGTGGTGCAGGTTACTAAAGCAACCGAGTTGAAGGGACTTCAATAAAGAGAAAGGAAATCGTGAGAGTGAAATCAGCATCAAATGACCTAGTTGGACGAATTTCAAGATATTGGTGAGAAATTACCAATGAAAGTTGTGAATGCACTGAAAAATACTCATGGGAGATGCAGACAAGTGGTCGAGAATATTACAAAGAACTCGATAGAGAAATATGTAGAAGATTGCGCAGCAATTAGCATGCAAAAAAAAAAGAAGCTGATGAGGTCAAAAAGGAATATGACGACTTCAAGATTCACATCAGCAAATACACAGTTTCCAGTTGACGTGGCTCAACAGTGAGCCACAAGATTTTGTTGGGGTCCTGTTGGAAGGTGATTTTGATGCACATGGTGTGACAATGACAAAATTCAAAGAACATTGTGTAATGCAAAGAAGTTGACAAGTGGTCGGCTTGGTTGTATTTTTGTACTTTTCAGTCAGAGTTAGTTAGAAAGCTAGCTAGATGTGGACCATTTTGTAAAGGCACAAGCCTATAAAAGGATTTAGAAATGTAGTAGGAAGATATCTTAAGTCTATCTTTTTCATCTTTTTTTCATCTTTAGATCGTCTTTGGATCTTTCTCGTGAACTATTTGGTCTAAGGCTATCGACCAAGAGATGTGTTTCTAAGATGTATGTTGACCTGCGAGAGATTAATAAGATGAGAATATTGCTCAAAATTCCTTGTGTTATGTTGTGATGCCATTTGTGATGTGATAAATGTTAATTATGAATGTTGTGATCTGAATGAATGATGTGGTGCGATCTAATGTTTTAATGTTTTGGTTATGATGAGAAGTATTCGCATGATAAATGGATTCTTTTATGTCGATCTATTTTATGCATAATGAATTGGTGTGATGTTAAGTCTAGTATAATGGTAGATGAATGATAAGATAAAACCCTATTCTAAATCTCTGGGAATAGTGCGAATGAGAGAGATTAAGTGCGCAAGTCCTATTTTCCTCTACAAAAAACTTGGTTCCTGCAGCTCTCCCTCAAACATCTTGGGTGAGACCTCATCTTCTTTGCAGGTGTTGGTTGACAGGGTAAAACCTATCTAGGCCAGTGTTTAAGGAGATCGTCGTGAAAAGGGGTGTCGAAAATGTGTGAACCCCTGTCAACTGAAGTGTGTCAATAGTGGATGAAATGCAGAACTAAACTACAACTTAAGGTCAAGATTTTTCCATAGGGTTCTCTAGAAATGGCCCATAAACTTAGTATATTTATTCAAATTAATTCTCTTTGGAAACCCAATGCAATCTCATGATATCCTTGAAGAATAGTAAAACAATACCCATCATGTCAGCTGTCTTCCAACACTGAATAAAGTTATCCATCTTAGAAAATATATCAACTACCATGAAGATGGAGTTGATAACTTGTTCTGTCTTAGAAAACCCAAGAATGAAATCTGTGTTGATATATTCCCATGGTGTAGTCAACACGGGAAATGATGAATACAATCTCATATTATGATTTCTCCACTTGGCATGTTGGTATAATCGACACAGTTGGATACACTTCCTTACATTCATCGTCATTCCTGACCAATAATACTTCTCTTCAAACAATGCCTTGGTCTTGTAGATGAAAAAGTGTCCTCTTAATCCTCCATTTTGTAATTCCCTGATCTGATTCTCCCACACTAATCCCCTAATGATATATAATTGATGAACCTTGAATAGGTATTTCTTATGTATAAAATAATATAAATATGGAGTCTTATCTTCGCTCCACAGTTCCATTGATGCTCTCCATGTCTCATCAATATCCTTATCGACTTAATAGCCATCCTTCATCGAATCTAACCTTGTCGACTTTGCTGTTGTTGTCCCAAAAAATGTGTCTCTTTGAACTAAGGTGGTTGCTACATTTTTAATATTCCCCAGCTTGTGATTCAATACAAAGGTATAACTTTGCATGAATTTGACCCACTTCATATGCCTCTAGTTTATATTTTCTTGGGTGATTAAGCACCTCAAATCACGATGGTACGTAAACATCACAAGCTCCTTTGGAAAAAGATAGTGTCTCCACTTCTTCAATGCTTGGACAATAGAATAGAACTCTTTGTCATAGACTGAATACTTCTTCTTAGATTCATCTAACTTTTCACTGAAGAATGCAACTGGTCATCCCTCCTGGCTCAACACAGCTTCAATTAGTAACAATCTTGCATTGTAGTCAACTTGAAATATCTTTTCAAAGTCTGGAAGAGATAAAATAGGGATATTTGTCTCCTTCTTCTTCAACTCCTCAAAATATCATTGGTCTGATTCTGTCCACATGAAATTTCCTTTCCTCATGCACATTGTCAAAGGTGCACATATTTGACTAAAATCCCTGATGAACTTCCTATACAAACTGACAATTCCATTAAAACTTCACACTTTTGTGGCACTTGTCGGCTTCGGCCACTCAAATATCACTATGACCTTTTTTGGATTCATCTTCAAACCTGGTCTGGAAAATAACCAATCCCATATATACCAACATCTTCTACATGAAGTAAGACTTCTACATGTTTACCAATAACTTCTCCTGGCTTAGCCTTTGCAATACTTATAGAATGTGTGACAAGTTTTCTTATATTATTTGATTAAAAATCAATGTATCGTCGAGGTAGACAATGAACAATTTCCCCATAAATGATTTCACTACCTCATTCATTATCCTCATGAACATACTTGGCGCATTGGTTAGCCCAAATGTCATAAGTAACCACTCATAGAGTCCTTCATTTGTCTTGAAGGTTGTTTTCCATTCATCACCATCCCTTATCTGAATTTGATGGTATCCAGTATTTAAGGCAACCTTGGTGAATTGTGTCGCTCCACTCAAATAGTGTATCAAGTCATCCATTTTAGGAAATGGAAATATAAACTTAGTTATAATCATGTTTATAGCACTAGATTTAGTATGCATTCTCCATTATCCTTATTCTTTAGTGCTAGCACAGCTGGTACTACACACAATCAAGTCATCTCTAATGATTCATCTGTCCAACAACTCTTGGATCTATAGATTTAACTCAACATTCTCCTCCAGCTTCATTTTGTGTGGCTCCTTATTTGGTAGACTCAACCCCGAAATCAAGTCAATCTAGTGAGATATACCTCTTATCAGCGGAAACCTAGCTAGCATCTCATCGATCATTATGCCCTTGAATTTTGACAACACTTCTCTGACATCCATAGAAACATCTTTAGTGAGATTCTCAACACTTGGTCCCTTGGGAATAAATGTGAAGAAACATTGTTGTTTCACTTCCTCCTTTAATAATTCTTTCATTGAACACATCTACACTTTATTTTCCCAATATCCATTTTCTTTTCCATGGATACTTGGTTCTTCAAACAAAGGAATCAGTCGAAATATATCTTCATTATTCTAAACGGTAAATGTGTTTCAACAACCATCATACAACATTTTCAGTCATACTTCCACAATCGACCCAACAATAGGTGACATGCATCCATTTGAATCACATCGAACTATACCCTATCATGCGATCTTCCATTCTTAAAATTGATCAGACACTACTATCTCACATTCACATGATGATATTTATGTAATCGTGACACCTTATATGCACTTGGGTGTGGTTGGAATTCTCACCCCTACTTGTCAATCACCTCTGTGGAGGCCATATTTATGTTCCGTCTCCATTGACGACAATCATACAACATCTTTCCTGAATCTTTACCTTCATTTATAAGATGTAATTCCTCTAAGTCAGTTCCTCCTCTTGTCATACAAAATGCAATAATGTTCTTTGGGCCATCAAGTTTCAACCTCCTTCTCATGTAATATCACAAAAATATCCCTTTGTCATTGGATGAGCCTCGTCGTTAATTTGCCAGCCTTTAGCCCCTATTGACCCTCTGTATGCAGGTTCTTTGGGTACTCATATGACTTGTGTCCCAATTCTCGACACTTATAGCATACTATTTTGGACCGGTCTTCCCTTCTTCCACCGAAAGCTCCTATACAATCACTTCTACCTCAACTTCTTGAGTTTTCTCCTCCCTGTCGATTTTCAAATGCACTATCTCTAGTCGTGTTTCCTCTTGTCGATCATCATAACTTTATTCCTTCTTTTCCCTACTGGTTTTTCATCTGGTGGAAGAACATCTCTCATTTCTAGAAGTCGACTTTCCTCTGCTCTTCAAATCCTTTCTAAACAATTTCTCCTCTTCTTTCTGAGATAGCTGGTAGGATTCTTCAATCACCTAATCCTCGTCAAGTTCAACTCATCTTAAATGGTATATTTTGGACCATTCACATGCCTAGCGACTACCTCTTCTCTTTCATTGTTTAGATTCGATATAATCAACAGTTTATAGAAATCCTTAGTGAACTCTTTCATTGTCAATTCCTTCTGTCATCATTTTTACACTTTCCTGAATAGAGAAATCATATAGTCAGTGGGAAGGAAATTTATTGTTCAACATGGTGACCATTATCTCCCAAGCCCTTCACTTTCTATTTACCCTTTTTAGCTCGGTTGGTATGTACATTCTCCCACCACAATGAATCATAACCTTTTAGCTTCAGACATGAAAAATTTACCCTCTTGGGGTCCTCTATGTTCTCTATATAAAAATAATTCTCCATTTCCCTGATCCAATCTATTAAATAATAAAGGTTCATACTTCCAGAGTAAGTAGGCATGTCCATTTTGGCCTTATCCCTCATTTTTTTCAGTGCTTTCAAACGTTTCCTTGCTGGGTCTTCTTCTTCTTCCTCACCTAGTGCATCAACTTCTTCATCGCTATGGATGAGGATTTATGCATCATATCCTTATCGTTGGGCCTCTTTAATGGACGATAACTCATTCTCATCATATGAATGCATTCTTCAAGGGTTTCATAGTCGATAGTGACTCATGTGCCTCCGTGATGTCTTCTACCATGGATATCAACACCTCTATGAGCCATATCTCTTCTTAGTTGACCAAACCATGCTATCAAAACTTTACCCAACCGCAACAGGAGTTGTTCTCCATGTCCAATTGCAACTGAACTTCTCTTTGTAAGACAAATGAAGACATGACCTGAGTGGTTGGTTGTTGATCACTACACATAGAAAAAATTCAAAAAAACACACACAACATGTCTATTTCCAAGAGTTGTGGCCATAAATTAAATAGGAAATAACCTCTTTTAACAATAAAAATTATATACGAGTCTCTGTTCAACTAGCCAAATTGGACATCAACCAAAGCACATGCAACTGCAACAAGGAATTCTACACCCACAATGCTTAACACACACTAAAATTATTGAAACTCTCTACTCTTTCGTCTAATATTCTCCGCAAGATTCAAAACCTCATAACAACTCACCAACAAACAACAAGCCTCTAACATATGTGCCTCATCCCAACCTTTCTTCTCTACAAGTGCAATGGTAATTATAGTTGCACCTCAATGCACAAGACTCAAATTTCCCTCTAGAATTTCACCTAGTCCTAGGAATCACCATGAATGCACTAAGTACATCTTATGGTCCAATTTTATAGGTTACAACACCTGGCCTTTCTACAACAACCACCATAATTTACCTGCATTGTTTCAATTGCACCAACTACTCTATTTTCGGACTCTGGAAAATAGTTGGTCCTTTCACCTACCGTAGGCATTCTCCTTTACTTCTCAGCTTCTTCTTAGGTTTTGTCTAGGATGTCATCTTAGACCACTTTTCACCTTTTTCCATCGGTTATAGAATCCTTACATTCTAAATTATCGTGTCTCTTTTCTTTCCATTGAATCTTATCTATTTACCTTTCTATCCATTCTTGAAGAGGTCGTCGATTATCCTCTGAGGGTCCTTAAATGATTATCTTCGATTGTTTCTTTTGCTCCTAGATTCCCCTGCATAAAATTACCACTAATGGACTCAAGATAACATCAATAATACAAAAATACTAATATAAAGTGCCAAATTTAAGGGGGAATGGACCCAATTTAGGGATTAACATGCCTCTCCCATTAATACAAGTGTTGTCCTCAACACTTGGTTAGATATAGTTGCTTTTGTATGAGAGATTCATTTTTTGATCTCAAATCTTCTATTAGTAAGTTCTACATCTTGATGAGGTGCTTAGTAATAAATCAATTTCATAGTTGGTTGGTCCTTGATTTAGTGATTTGTTCAAGTTCCAATATGACTTTTCCTTCTTTATCAAGCTCTAGAAATATAGTTTGAATTAAGATCTTGTCTCATATTACCTTCTTTAGGCAAGAAATATATACAACTTGAGTGGGACTAATTTTTAAGGACATGTTTTTCATCTTAGGAAGTCATATGTTCAAATCCATAGGGTGTAGGTTATGTACACCTTTGTAGAGTTTAGCAATTACATCGATGCAAAGAGGAGGGTCCCTTGTCACACAATTAATGGGGTCTCATACACTAAATTGGTATCTGATTCACTGTGAATACACACACACACACACACACACACACACACAGATACATATACATATACATATACATACATACATACATACATACATACATACATGCATACATATATATATTATGATATGTGTCATTCATCCAAGTTTTATTTTGAATATCTAATGTTTTTATTATAACTTTGAGTATATAAACCACCATTGTAAAATGTCAATTGAGTGGTGACTTACTAGTTGGGAGGAATGTTCTTATCCTTCCTAGTGGGGATCAAATCATGCTTTGTAATACTTACTCCTTGGGAACCAACTTTGACAATGTAATGGTTCCAATTCTAGTTATACCTTGATTTTCCAAAATTCTCCTCATAAATATAGCCCTTTAATGATGAATTACAAATAAAAAAATACCCCTATAAAATATTATATACTAAATTATAAAATAATGGCTACACACTTTTATAATAAATACTTTTACATGCCATTGTTAACATGCTTAACATAAAACATCACACCCTATAGCACTAAAAATTAAGGAGACTAAAATAATCTTAAGTGATTAATGTCCTTATCACTCATGCTAAATAATAGCTCAAAGTTCTTGTCTCGTTGCTCTAACAATTAGGGGAAATAGATTAATATGGACTTATTGAATCCCCTTTATCACCGATGCTAATTCATTCCAAATAGTTGCTCGATAATAATTGAACACAATGTCTAGTCTAACACATCACAACCTTTTAGCACTAACAATTAAGGTGACTAAAATAATATTCAGTGATTAATGTCTTTATCACTCATGCAAAATAATAGATTAATGTTCTTGTATCGTTGTTCTAACAATTAGGAAAAATAGATTAATATTGATTTATCACCGGTGCTAGTTCACTCAATATTGATGATTGATTAATATAGATTAATATTGGTTATGCTAAGCCACACTTCAGTTACATTCAGTTAGATGTCCTTCACTTGAGTTAGCACCAGTTTTGCATGGATGCATGGGAGTAGACATCGATTCTCACCTCTAATCATTTTATCTAGTCTAACTGATTGATAGACTGAATTAGACATGTGGAGTTATACTAGTGAGCCGTGATAGTGATTTACACACTTCTAGTTAGCCAGTTAGTCATGTAGAGTTGGTAGACTCAAATATTATCCACATGATTAATTCTCTTATATGTAACACCATTGTATACTGTTGGATTGGATATAGAGACTATGATGTAATTAACTAAATACTTATCAGATTTTACCCAAATTTTTCTTATTCAGTGTTCATTTTCTTGATAATTCCACTACAAAATTCTATCTCATTATTTACATTCATCTTCCTGTAGACTCATGGTTTAATAATGCAACATGGTATCAAATCCTATTTAGGGAAGCAGTAATTCTATCCTATCTCCATTGTACACCATAAGCATGTGGGTTTCCACATAAATCCTATAAAAATTGGTTTGCTAACTCTGGATTCATTCAGAGAAGTCTCTGTAGGTGTGACGAACCCTGAGAAAGTGTACATGTCGAGGTGGAAGGATTTAAACTGACATGATTGTGAATTGGTTTTAGTTTTTGCAGTTTTACTTGAAGGTACCTATGTATCTTGTTGATGAATTAGTTTATCAACATACATATTGATGGATTCTTTTGGTCTTTCTCCCTGAATCCTTACACCCTTTAACTATGTGTTATTGGAGGGAAGATATGCAAGTCTCCTTGCGCAATAAGGTATTGTTTAGGATGACTATGGGAAGAGAGACATATCCCATCACCCTGCTGAGAATAATAATTTTTTGAATCGGTTGGAAGAATTCTTCGGCTTCCTATGCACTCATATCTCCCAAGATCTTTTGTTCCACCTTGAGGGACTAAGGACTCCGAATGAAGATTGGGAGAAGCTTGAATATCTATTTGGAAAACAAGATGAACTTCGAGTGCATATATTGGAGAATGGGATTATTGTGTTGCATCCCAACAGTTTTTCACAAAATTCAAGTCACTAGGAATGCAATGTGAGAAATGCAGTTTGGAGAGGAAAGATGAGAAATTGGTTCTATCAGTACTGAGAAATATTGGATCAGAGTACTCTATATTTGTCTCTACATTCCGTTCAGGAAGAGCTTCCATCCCTAATTGGAAGATGCCTTCTCTAGATGATTTTTTCAATTCCTTAATACAAGAGAAAGATAAATTTGTTCAAATGGGAGTGATGCAAACCTCCAAGAACCAAGTACTCTTAGTGATAGAATCAAACAATGCGGAAGCAAGAGGGAAGGACAAAGGTAAGGATCCCAAAGCCACTTATTTGAAGCCAAAAGAGAATCATAGATCTTCCTATAACATCCCCTAATTTTGTAAATAAATAAAATATTTCATTTACTGCATGTAATACTAGAATTTACTAGATAGTATTTAGAGCGATGTTAATACTCATATTTCTTTTTGTCAAGCATTACTATTGTCATATATTTATGTCATTATTTTCTTTCTCAAATGGTGATCTATTGACATGACATTACCATTTTGGTCATAACAATAATTGTCTAAAACTTAGATTTATTATCACACGTCACTTTGTCATAGTTGTTTGTTTGTTCCTAAACTTGTGATGCACATAGGAATTGAATCCAAGTCTTACTTAGTTATTTTGACTAAAGCATGAAACCTCCAATTTTCTAAAGTAGACTACAAGTCATTCGACATATAGTGAAATGACAACTCTGAAAGAAGAACGCCATAAAGAGAAATTACAAGGTCAACTAAGGTTCGATCCTGAACTATTTCTTTAAGTTCAAAAACAATATGATAGGTAACTAAAACAATACCCAGGTTCTAACTTTATTTAAAACTAAACTTAACATTGCAGGTTGTAGTGTATAAAAACATTTATATAATAATCTTAAGGGTGGAAGTTCTGTATAAGAGATATATCCATATTCTATAAGCCAAGCAAAAGGTTTGTAACTCACAATTGGTATAGTTTATATTATTTTTCCAATCCCCGCCGTAGTATGTTATGTCAAGTATATGGTTTTCAATTCGAGGTGATGTTTGGACAGACAGTTTTAAATGTTGATGTCCAAAAGGACAAGATACACCTTTAAGATAGATCAGGTGACTATGGTACGTCCTCTAATTGTCGACCATCAGCTGGGTGGTAAAACCCTAGAGGTTTTAATGAACATGGAAAAATGTGTTGATCTTTTCGACAGAGTCTTGGAGGAGTTCAACTGTTTTCTCATTTTCTCAAATGCCTTCGGTCATTTGGATTTTCTACTCAACTATGTGCAAACTGGAAAAACCTCTAAAATTGACCATTACCACTTTCAGTCTAAGCTTTTGTTGAAAGAGTTTACCACTGCAAGATTAACTGGTGATTTTCTAGAAGACTAAGAAGGTAAATCATGGACTGTAAACACTTTCTTGGTTTTATTTTTCTTTCTTTCAAAATGCTATTATATGGTATTTTAAGTCCGCCATGTAAGTCTTTCAAAATGCTATAATACGGTATTTTAAGATGAGAATATTGCTGAAAATTCCTTGTGTTATGTTGCGATGCCATTTATGATCTGATAAATGTTAATTGTGAATGATGTGATCTGAATGAATGATGTGGTGCGATCTAATGTTTTAATGTTTTGGTTATGATGAGAAGTCTCTGCATGATAAATGGATTCTTTTATGTCGATCTATTTTCTGCATAATTAATTGTTGTGATGTTAAGTCTAATATAATGGTACATGAATGATAAGATAAAACCCTGTTCTAAATCTCTGGGAAACAATGCGAATGAGAGAGATTAAGTGCGCAAGTCCTCTTCCCCTCTACGAAAAAATTGGTTCCTGGAGCTCTCCCTTAAACATCTCAGGTGAGACCTCATCTACTTTGTAGGTGTTGCTTGATAGGGTAAAGCCTGTCTGAGCCAGTGTTTAGGGATTTTGTGGTGAAAAGGGGTGTCAAAAATGTGTGAACCCCTATCAACTGAAGTGTGTCAACAACAAATCAAATGTAGAAATGAACTACAACTTAAGGTCAATATTTTTCCATAGGGTTCTCCAGAAATGGCCTATAAACTTAGTATCTTTATTCGAAGTAATGCTCTTTGGAAACCCAATGCAATCTCATGATATCCTTGAAGAATAGTAAAACAATACCCATCGTGTCACATGTCTTCCAACATTGAATAAAGTTATCCATATTAAAAATATATCAACTACCACAAAGATGGAGTCGAAACCTTGTTCAATCTTCAACAACCCAAGAATGAAATCCATGCTGATATCTTCCCATGGTGCAATCAGCACAGGAAATGGTGAATACAATCTCGTATTATGATTTATCCACTTGGCATGTTGGTATACTCGACACGGTTGGATACACTTCCTTACATTCATCGTCATTCTTAACCAATAATACTTCTCTTCAAACAATGCCTTGGTCTTGTGGATGGAAAAGTGTCCTCTTAATCCTCCATTATGTAATTCCCTCATCTGATTCTCCCACACTAATCCCATAGGCATATATAATTGATGAACCTTGAATAGGTATTTCTCATGGATAAAATCATATAAATATGGAGTCTTATCTTCGCTCCGTAGTTCCTTTGATGCTCTCCATGTCTCATCAAAATCCTTATCGACTTAATAGCCAGCCTTCATCGACTCTAACCCCATCGACTTTGTTGTAGCTGTCCCAAAAAATGTGGCTCTTCGACTTAAGGTGGAAGCAACGTTTTTAATATTCCCCAACTTGTGATTCAACACAAAGTTATAACTTTGCATGAATTTGATGTGTTACGGAGAGAAATTCCTATGGCTTGGGGTACCACAACAAATAGCTTGACTCCAGAAATCAATCCTTTCCTATATGCAAGAGAAACCAAATATCTAACACTAAAGGATCTCGATTCATACCTTATTCTGGATGGTTGATGTAGATCCACATTGAGCTTTCCAACTCCAGCTTGAATTGATAAATTACTTCCTCAACATTCAATAAACAAGATAAGCATGCTATATATAGTCGTGTTGGACCTACTCTAGCATATATAATCAATAACATATAAGCATTTGAAATCATCCATGGATCAAATATTCATTCAAATACACATTATTGGACAAGAAAAGATATTTCTATTAATATAAAATCAGATATTACAATGAATACAACCTCTGTCAGCACGTCTGTGAATAGGAGAAACTGAGTCCCCCACTTGGGCCTCCACCACTTCAATCCTCCATCTCTTGATAGCAAGCTCACAAGCAAAGGGAAAGCTTGGGAAGAACATAAAATTTCTCCAAGGGACAAAGGGATGCAGACTCAAGCACAAGTTTTGGCAACAATGGACTATAGCTCTCTTGCTCCCAATTCCTCATGCCGTAAATGTATCTAAAGGGTTCCTTATATAGCTCTTCAATGGGGTAATGAAAGGTAAAATCTGAGCGATCTTAAGGAATAGGGAAGGCCAGGAGACAAGTGAGTCAAATTCACATCAAGAAAAACTCCAAAAGAATTTGTCCTTTTGCACACATCCCGATGTACGCAGTTTTAGGGGTCAAACTTGCGTATATACACGATAAAGGGTTTAAAAGTTGCATATGGCAATTTTTACATGTTTTTAGGGATGATATTGGAAACATCAAAGGAACAAAAATGGTCCATGGGGTCTAAGGAGTCTACAGAGGGACAGGGAAGGCCATAAAAATGTGATTCACCATGTGTGGTAAAATCAGCTATAACAGATGCCCCCTAATGTGTGAGGTCAGAGGGGTCATACGATGGCCGAAATACATTATAATTCCATCCCAGAAGTGAAGTGATGAAGAACCCAGTGGAAGAACCAGCCATCCAATTAGCACTATACAATGATACAACTCTGCACATAATTTCAAATACATATAGCAATCCCGAATACATAAGAGTACAATGGCCATGAATAGGCATGATACACTATGACATATGTGGTCATCGCCACGTACAATATAAATAGATCAGAATCTCCATGATGAAGATATACAAAGGATCATGATCTCCATAAAGACTAAAGATATATAATGGATCAAGATCTCCATAAAGACTAAAGATATATAATGGATCAAGATCTCCATAATGGTTGGAAATGTCTGACATATACTGGAATCAAGTCACGAGAGCTGAAATCTCATGAACACTGGCATGATCAAGGAGGTAGCATATAAGAGATGCCACCAATATGGAAGGTCTTCTACACAAACCGCTGCGAGTACATGTCCTACTATGTGAATAGAGGTGTCGAGGTCGAACATAGTGGTCCATCGTCTGATTACCAATCATTGATGTATACCATTAACAAACGTGAGATCACCCACCGATAATGAAAATGGGAATCAAGGTAGTAGAGTGAAAACTAACAAGTGTGAATAAATGTGTTGAGGTCGAACACTTGATAGAATCCATCGATCAGGGGACATTGATGTATTCCCAAAAAACTATCGATGGGGAGAGAACCTGCCACTGATGACTGCAAGTCTCAAGGCACTCAAACATGACTCTAGATTCCTATCCTAGAATAAATGATCTGAATTCGATGGGATAAAATCCACTAGAAGGAGGGCATTAAGGCATCCCCCATCATCCAACACGAGGTACTCAGCAAATCTGTATAATGTGGAAGGAATCGATCATAAGGTGCACGAACCAGTAACTGTACCGGGAATGGCCAACATGCAAAGTCAAGATAACTGAGGAATGACCGAATCAGGTTTCAACTTCCTTTGAACAAGAGCATAAAGGAGAATGGTGACTAAATGTAGGAAGCATAGACTTTATATGCAAAACTGGGACATCTCTGTGACACAGGAGGCATCGATAGAGGCTCCATAGGGACTGGAAGCTTAACTAGTCGGTGGAGATAAACTCTGATAAACAAGTACAGCTCCTAAATTCAAACTATTAACCCAACCAATGGATGTGATATACAGTGCTCTATTCGACGGTGACACGACTCGACTTCTTCCAAAGATAACATCTTTCCTTGTTCGGCTTTTTGGTTTTTTAATTTTTTTGGAATTTTTCAAATATTTGAAAAGCTTGAAAAAGAATAAAATTTATTTAAAGTTACAGACTAGGAGGAGATGAGTGTCAAATGGGAAAACAAACTAGTTCCAAGCAGTGGAACATACCTATGCTCAATGCAAGGACACATGTGTAGGATAGTGACACTCAGGTGAAAGTCTCCTCCTGGTAAAAATAGGGAGTCAAGCTGCAAAGGATATATAAAATGGCTCTGCGTGGTTAGACATGAGACAAGCTCAGGCTATATGGCCGATAATCAAAGTCAGGTAAGCCTACATAAGGCTCAGTGAGGTAGGAAAAGCTCATGATAATGCAATTACAACTTGACATAAGGGATTCCAGGGGAAATAGGCCAGCAAAATATCAAGAGGAGTATGAGGCTCTTGCGAAATGTCATGGAAATACTATACAACGGACTCCCGGACCTAAGAGAGGACTCACAGCATGGGTACCAAATGAAAAGGGGAGCTAACTAGGATACCCATGTATAGGAAATCTCTACCATTCACATAGTACCACTTCTAACAACAGCATGAAGCTTCCATGATACCATGGAATGGGTTCGTACCTAATTTTAAAATGAAACAGTCATAAGGTCATGCAAAATGCAAGCGGATGTGAAATCCTAACCTATATTCCAGTTCATACATAATACCTATGATAGGAACAAACGGGTCGAAACCTCGGAGAGAGTGTACAAAAACTGGACCCTACATGACAACAATATTAGTCCAAAACAACCCAAAATAGTCAATAAAGAATCCAAACTATAGGATATATGGAGGAATGATCATGACAAATACACCCAAAGGAAAAAATGTAGTGAACGATGGGACATAAAAAGGAAAGTAAGGTGTAGATCCAACGTTCACGTATCCACTACCACCCCCATGAGGGTGACCATCAGTGTAAATACTGAGAGAAGGGAGTCAACATCCTCCACAAATGGAGTAGAGGGAGGAATGTGACCACTCCCAAATCTATAAGCAAGGTAAGGGACTGTGATTCCCCCAAGTCTGACACCAGGGTCTGCACTAGGACCAAGGATGGGTGATAGGATACCAGCCATGCTGAAAATAAAAGGACCTAAACTCAAGAGAGCTTAAATATACTCAAGTAACCGCGATCCAAAAGGCCAACTAGCGCACAAAGAGCACACTCCTAAAACAATCTACAGCCAAAATACAAGCAAACCAAGGGGAGGATATGTGAGCTCCCGAATGCAGCAGGTATGTCTCACGTAGGAGAGGCTTGAGACTCCCATACACAACAAGCAGAGGTTCGTAACTAATTATTGTGGCCCTCAACTTCAATGTATATAGCAACTGTGTTGTTTGACCCCAACCTGGCCGGGACACCTACAGAATAACCCCTGCAAAGTACCCCCTCGATAACCTAGGTAAGGCAACAAAGGTCACCTCAATATAATTAATTCTGAGGCAGACAGTCGCAGGCGGGATTGACCGTATGGGCAGGGTAGTAAAGCCCAAAACTCTCGAAAGAGCCTTGAGATACGAATACAATCCTGGAAATATCTCTGGTACTACTTAGTTATGACCAAGGATCATCCCAATCATTAACCGCTCACACGGCCTCGTGCTTAACTCCCTTGTAAGAGGAGGATCCTGAGAAACACTAATTGTACCAACGAATTTCACACTCTCACCTGGACAGACACATACATGGTGTTGTTTAGTGGTCTTGGAGAATTACTCACAATGAACTATTCCAAGACCCTACAACCTACTCTTGTTGGTGTACCCTATAAAATAAAATAGTGTAATCCATTTTAATTAAGCGTTATTTTTAATTGGCTGTAATTACTCAAAGGGAAATGGCCATGCAACTAATGACATTATGACTCAGCAGTGAAATAAATATGAACACCATAACAAACAATGCTAAGTGCAATATTTGTCAAATGAAAAACAGGGTATGCCACTACATGAGATGCATAAAAAATCATTCCTTCGATGTCAATGCAATCCTTAATACATGAAATCCTAAATACAACTCTCATCCAAGCAATCCAATGCAAGTACCTCCTCAAATCCATATCTAAGATGCAACTAAGAGTGCAACTACTTTGTATTTTTAAATATAAAAGAATGAAAAAATGCAATAAAAGTCATCTAAAACTCTCAGTCTCTACAGCAAGTATAAAACACAAGCCCAACAAGACACCGAGACAAAAAAGAGTAAGGCACTAATGGCAAAACAAAAAGGATAAATGACTAAAACTACTTTCAAAGGAAAATCAATGAAAAGGTGGTCTCTAGTCATAAAAGAAGCATCCAACAGACAACATCAGACCCAAGGAAGACCCAACCACACTCACAACCCACCCAACAGCTTCCCACAACATCAAACTCACCAAAAGTGAGGATGTACGTGACTGTTTAATGAACAACTGCGTATGTACACGACTTTTGGCCAAAAAGTTGCATGTATACGCGTATTTTGGCCAAAAACTTGCATGTATACATGACTTTTGGCCAAAAATCCGTGTATGTACGCGAATTTTAGCCAAAAACCTGCGTATACAGAGGAGACAGTGGTAAAAAGCAGGCCAAGGGTCAAACCAATAAAGGGGAGTGTCAATGGATGAACATACTATAAAATACAACACAGAAACAAGGAGAAACAAAAATCAAGGCAATAATATCAAGCACATTGTGCCCCCAAATCCCAAAGAAAAACAAGGAACATCCCCAGTGGAGTCACCAATTCTGTTATGGAGAGAAATTCCTATGGCTTAGGGTACCACAACAGACAGCTTGACTCCAGAAATCAATCCTTTCCCATATGCAAGAGAAACCAAATATCTAACACTAAAGGATCTCGATTCGTACCTTATTCCAAATGGTTGATGTAGATCCCCGTTGAGATTTCCAACTCCAACTTGAATTGATAAATTGCTTCCTCAACATTCAATAAACAAGGCAAGCATGCTATATATAATCGTGTTAGACCTAATCTAGCATATATAATCAATAACATATAAGCATTTGAAATCATCCATGGATCAAATATTCATTCAAATACACATTATTGGACAGGAAAAGATATTTCTATTAATATAAAATTAGAGATTACAATGAATACAACCTCTGTCGGCACGTCTACGAATTGGAGAAACTGAGTCCCGCACTTGGGCCTCCACCACTTCAATCCTCCATCTCTCGATAGCAAGCTCACAAGCAAAGGGAAAGCTTGGGAAGAACACAAAAGTGCTCCAAGGGACAAAGGGATTCAGACTCAAGCACAAGTTTCAACAAAAATGGACTATAGTTCTCTTGCTCTCAATTTCTCATGCCTTCAATGTATCAAAAGGGTTCCTTATATAGATCTTCAATGGGGTAATGAAAGGTCGAATCCGAGTGATCTCAAGGCATAGGGAAGGTCAGGAGACAAGTGAGTCAGATCCACATCAAGGAAAACTCCAAAAGAATTTGGCTTTTTGCACACATCCTGATGTATGCGGTTTTAGGGGTCAAATCCACGTATATACGCGAGAAAGGGTTTAAAAGTCGTGTATGGAAATTTTTACATGTTTTTAGGGATGATTTTGGAAACATCAAAGGAACAAAAATGGTCCATGGGGTATAAGGAGTCTGCAGAGAGACAGGGAAGGCCATAAAAATGTGATTCACCATGTGTGGTAAAATCAGCTATAACATCATGTACTTCATATGCCTCTAGTTTAGCTTTTCTTGGGTGATCAAGTACCTCAAATCATGATGGTACATAAACATGACAAGCTCCTTTGGAAACAAATAGTGTCTCCATTTATTCAATGCTTGGACAACATAATATAACTCTTTTTCATAGATCAAATACTTCTTCTTAGATTCATCCAACTTTTCACTGAAGAATGCAACTGGTCGACCCTCCTGGCTCAACACAACTTCAATTAGTAACACACTTGCATCATATTCGACTTGAAATATCTTTTCAAAGTCTGGAAGAGATAAAATTGGGATCTTTGTCTCCTTCTGCTTCAACTCCTCAAAATATCATTGGTCTGATTCTGTCCACATGAACTTTCCTTTCCTCATGCACGCTGTCAAAGGTGCACATATTCAACTAAAATCCCTGATGAACTTCCTATACAAACTGACAATTCCATTAAACCTTCGCACTTTTGTGGCACTCGTCGACTTCGGACACTCAAACATCACTCTGAACTTTTTTGGATTCATCTTCAAACCTGGTCTAGAAATCACAAATCCCATATATACCAACTCCTTCTACATGAAGTAATACTTTTACATGTTTACCAATAACTTCTCTAGGCTTAGCCTCCGTAGGAATTATAAAATGTGTGACAAGTTTTCTTATCTTATTTGATTAAAAATCAATATGTCGGCGAGGTAGACAATGAACAATTTTTCCATAAATGGTTTCAGTACCTCATTCATTAGCCTCATGAACATACTTGGCACATTGGTTAGCCCAAATGTCATAACCAACCACTCATATAGTCCTTCATTTGTCTTGAAGTTTTTTTTCCATTCATCACCATCCCCTATCTGAATTTGATGGTATCCAATCTTTAAGGTGATCTTGGTGAAGTATGTCGCTCCACTCAAATAGTCAATCAAGTCATCCATTTTTGGAAATGGAAATATAAACTTAATTATAATCATGTTTATATCCTTGGATTCAGTATGCATTCTCCATTCTCCTCTTTCTTTAGTGCTAATGCGGATGGTACTACACATAGAATCAAGTCGTCTCTAATGATTCATCTCTCCAACAACTCTTGGATCTGTCGGTTTAACTCAACATTCTCCTTTAGCTCCATTTTGTGTGGCTCCTTGTTTGGTAGACTCAGCCTTGGAATCAAGTCAATCAAGTGAGATATACCTCTTGTCAGCGAAAACCCAACTAGCATCTCATCGACCATTATGCACTTGAATTCTGACAACACTTCTCCAACATCCATAGAAACATCTTTAGTGAGCTTATTTCAACACTTGGTCCCTTGGGAATAATTGTGAAGAAACATTGTTGTTTCACTTCCTCCTTTAAGCATTATTTCATTGAACACATCTGCACTTGCTTTTCCCAATATCCATTTTCTTTTCCATGGATACTTGGTTCTTCAAACAAGCGAATTAGTTGAAATATATATTCATTATTCTAAATGACAAATGTGTTCCGACAACCATCATACAACATGTTCGTTCATACTTCCACGATTGACCCAACAACAGGTTGCATGCATCCATTGAAATCACATCGAACTATACCCTATCATGCGATATTCCATTCTTAAAATTGATCAGACACTACTATCTCACATTCACATGATGACATTTATGTAATCACGACACCTTATATGCACTTGGGTGTGGTTGGAATTCTCACCCTTACTTGTCAATCACCTTTGTGGAGGCCATATTTTATGTTCCATCTCCATTGACAACGATCATACAACATATTTCCTGAATCTTTGCCTTCATTCAAAAGATGTACTTCCTCTGAGTTAGTTCTTCCTCCTCTTGTCGTACAGAATGCAATAATGTTCTCTGGGCTGTCAAGTTTTGACCTCCTTCTCATGTAATATCCCAAAAATTTCCCCTTGTCGTTGGATGAGCCTCATTGTCAATTCGCCAGCCTTTAGCACCCTATTGACCCTCTGTATGTAGGTTCTTTGGGTGCTCATATGACTTGTGTCCCATTTCTCGACACTTATAGCATACTATTTTGGACTGGTCTTCCCTTCTTCCACTGAAAGCTCCTCTATGATCAATTCTACCTCAACTTCTTGAGTTTTCTCCTCCCTGTTGGTTTTCAAATGCATTATCTCTAGTTGTGTTTCCTCTCGTCAATTGGCATAACTTTATTCCTTCTTTTCCCTACTAGTTTTTCATCTGGTGGAAGAACATCTCTCACTTCTAGAAGTCGACTTTCCTCTGCTCTTTCAATCCTTTCTAAATAGTTTCTCCTCTTCCTTCAGAGATAGCTGGTAGGATTCTTCGATAGCCTAAACCTTGATAGGTTCAACTAATCTTGAATGGTATCTTTCAGACCATTCACATGCCTAATGACTACCTCTTCTCCTTCATCATTCGGTTCCGATCTAATCAACAGTCGGTAGAAATCCTTACTGAACTCTTTCATTGTCAATTCCTTCTGTCATCGTTTTTACACTTTCCTGAACAAAGATATCATATAGTCGATGGGAAGGAAATTATCCTTCAACTTGGAGACCATTATATCCCAATCCTTCACTTTCGCTTTACTCTTTTTAGCTTGGTTGGTATTTACATTTTCCCACCACAATGAATCATGGCCTTTTAGCTTCAGACATGAAAAATTTACCATCTTGGGGTCCTCTATGTGCTCTATATCAAAATAATTCTCCATTTCCCTAATCCAATCTATTAAATAATCAAGGTTCAAACTTCCAGAGTAAGTAGGCATGTCCATTTTGGCCTTAACCCTCATTTTTGTCAGTGCTTTCAAAAGTTTTCTTGCTCGGTATTCTTCTTCTTCCTCACCTAGTGCATCAACTTAATCCTCAACTTCTTCTTCACTATGATTGAGGCCTTTTGCATCATATCCTTATCATTGGGCCTCTTTCATGGCCGATAACTGATTCTTCATCATTCTCGTCATATGAACGCATTCTTCAAGGGTTTCATAGTCGATAGTGATTCATGTGCCTCCATGATGTCTTCTACCATGGATATTAACACCACTATGAGCCATCTCTCTACTTAGTTGACCAAACCATGCTTTCAAAACTTTACCCAACTGCAACTGGAGTTGTTCTCCATGTCCAATTGCAACTGAAATTCTCTTTGTAAGACAAATTCCTGCTCTGATACCAACTTATGCCGATATGACTTGAGTGGTTGGTTGTTGATCACTACACACAGAAAAAATGCAAAAAAACACACACAACCTGTCTATTTCCAAGAGTTGTGGCTATAAATTAAATAGGAAATAATGTCTTTTTACAATAGTAATTATATATGATTCTCTGTTCAACTAGCCAAATTGGACATCAACCAAACCACATGCAACTGCAACAGGGAATTCTACACCCAAAATGCTTAACACACACTGAAATTATTGAAACTCTCTACTCCTTCATCTAAGCTTCTCTGCAAGATTCACAACCTCACAACAACTCAACAACAAACAACAAGCCTCTAACATTTGAACGTCATCCCAACCTTTCTTCTTTCCAAGTGCAATGGTAATTATAGTTGCACCTCAATGCACAAGAACTGACTTTCCCTCTAGAAGTTCACCTAGTCCTAGGCATCACCATGAATGAACTAAGTAAATATTATGGTCCAATTTTGTAGGTTACAACACCTGGCCTCCCTACAACAACCTCCATAATTGACCTACACTATTTCAATTGCCCCAACTACTCTATCTTCGGACTTTGGAAGATAGTTGGTCCTTTCACGTACCACAGATAATTGCCTTTACTTCTCAGCTTCTTCTTAGGTTTTGGTTAAGATGTCATCGTCGACCACTTTTCACCTTTTTCCATCGGTCGTAGAATCCTTACAGTTGAAATTATCATGTTTCTTTTATTTTCATCGATTCTTATCTATCGACCTTTCTATCCATTCTTGAAGAGGTCGTCGATTGTCCTCCGAGCATCCTTCATTGATTATCTTCGATTGTTTATTTTGGTCCTAGATGCCCCTGCATAAAATTACCACTAATGGACTCAAGCTAACATCAATAATATTAAAATACTAATATGAAGTGCCAAATTTAAGGGGGAATGGAGCCAATTTAGGGCTTAACATGCCTCTCCCATTAATACAAGTGTTGTCCTCAACACTTGGTTAGATATCGTTGCTTTTGTATGAGAGATTCATTTTTTGATCTCGAATCTTCTAATAGCAAGTTCTACATCTTGATGGGGTGCTTAGTAATAACTCGATTTCATAGTTGTTTGGTCCTTGATTTAGTGATTTGTTCAAGTTCCAATATGACTTTTCCTTCTTTATCAAGCTCTAGAAATATAGTTTGAATTAAGATCTTGTCTCATATTACCTTCTTTAAGCAAGAAATATATACAACTTGAGTGGGACTAATGGTTAAGGACATGAATTTCATCTTAGGAAGTCATATGTTCAAATCCGTAGGGGGTAGGTTATGTACACCTTTGTAGAGTTTAGCAATTACATCGATGTAGAGAGGAGGGTCTCTTGTCACACAAACAAGGGTGTCTCATACACTAAACTAGTATCTAGATTCATTGTGAATACACACACACACACACACACACACACACACACACACACACACACATATACATATACATATACATA
>LPNX011197634.1:171134-176134 GCA_001517045.1 Pseudotsuga menziesii
TCTGCTTGATCCTGAGAGTTGAATGAAGGACAATTTATAAAGTCATAATCACCACGAAATGTTGAAGAAAGGTAACCACTCCATACATCATATGCCTGAAATGTGGATTGTTTTTTTACATAATGTCAGCTTTTTGACATTTGACTACCCATATCCCTAGATCTAGCAAAGACATAAATGACTTTACTCAAACAGTCTATGCCCCTGCATCACTAGGTTTATCAACCATTTTTTAAAATAGCAAAAACAATGGGTAATATATTTCTACATGTCGAGTCTCTAAGCTCATCTACAACCAATTGTAGTCCAGTCCACAAATTCTCCATTTTCCATGTAACTTTTGGTTGGTTTCCATGGTTATACAACAATGGAAATGGTGAACACCCATGAACTACCTAGAGTGCGTCGTGAGAGTGTTCCCAACCATGATTGAGTCAATTATATTTAGAGGATATGGTGGCAGCCTTGTATCACCCCTTTTCTTGCCTCACATGTCCTAATAGTCCCCTGCCCCTTTCTTTTACATATCCAAGGGACGTAAAGGCCAAAACATGTCAAAATAGCACTCCTAAATTCAAAGAAGTTTATACCCAAGTGTGCATGGAAAAGTCACCAATGAGGGTGAATAAGTGCCTTAACTTCTAGAAAGAAGTTGAACGAAACTCACTATTTAATTGTTAAATGTTTAGTTTTAAGTTTTAAATGTATGTAAGTGAATGCCATTAAATTGCTTGTAACTTGAGTTTTCCTTAATTTACATTTTCAATTTTGAAGAGATGTCATTATATACCATGTATGTGTTTCTAATGATTTCCTTATTAATTTTTTTATTGCAGTTGCGGCTATGGACACCAACGCTGAAATATTGATTGAGCTTGCCTAGTTGAGAGATCTCAGTACTGCTTTTAGTGGTGGTGATAGGATTCGACGTTCACTTGCATCCACTTTGGATGCAATTGTTGAGACTATTACAATGTCAAGCAACATACTATATGATGTTACTTCATATAGAGAAAGAAAAAGACGTGAGTATGCTGATGGGCTTAACTACAGTGCAATAAAAAAGTTGAAAATTACCAAAGAGCATATATTTTCATTGTTTAGGGACCCTCGCACGGGGGAAATCCCAAATGAAAATAGCCCACATATCTCTATCGAGTGGTGCACATATCAACCATTTGTTGATAACTGGATGGACAGATGGTATATGGTTTTTGATATGCCACCACACAACAACAGGGAAATCCCCTTGTATTTCCTTCGGAAGATGTATGTAGACTTCGTGTTGGGTAAACACGTAAACTATTTTGATATATTGGCACTTCAGGGGATCGGTGGGGGGATGCCCCAAAACCGACCCAATTCCAGGCTTCAAGACGTTGATCGCCCTATCCCTGCACCTCACAGGCAGTTTCCTAGGCCAGATGTCCCACCTGTACATCGTGTTATTCCACAGACACGTGATGCATTTTTTAGTTTGGCATGGGCCGTTGTTCGCCATAGAACTATGGTTCAACATATGGGTGAGGAAGGGACATCTGTCCCTGGTGTGGTACATACACCAGGTCATCATGGTGCAGGACCATCTTCTAGTGCAGTACCACCCACTAGTGCAGTACCCCCATCTACTATAGGACCATCTACTAGTGCAGCACCATCAACACATTCCCATCCTACTTTTGAGCCTCACGAGTGCACATCATGTGGTCGTCCATGCTATGGTATTTCGTCAGATGTTGTCTTCAGTGGGTTTTTTAGTGATGTATGTATATGGTTAATTGTAATAAATTCTTCATTTATTTTTCTCTTTGTACACATATGTATAGTTTGAGCTACTATATTAATTTTGTGAACTTGCAGTTGATGCTTTATGCCGGCAACGATGCCCCAGAGTTTCATGTTCCACACTCTAAACAAGGGCATGACATTTCATCCACTGATCCCTTGGTTGGTGGAGACATTCCTATAGCACCCATTGTCATATCTCACACCAAGGTAAACATTTTAAAATTTCAGTTTTTTAATACTTGTTAATTTGTTAATTTCTGCATACTGTACATGTTAGCTCACTAATGTTATCTATGGTCTAATATTTACAATTATTAAACTTGCAGATGCCAGATCCTTCATGGGGGAAAGCAGTGATGGAGGTAGAATCCATGGTCGTATCGACCGAGGAAATATCTGGGCAGATGCCAGATCCTTCACGAGGGAAAGCAGTGATGGAGGTAAACATTTTAAACATTTAAAAAATGTCATTTTTTAAATACATGTATGTTCGTTGAATCATGCATGTCTAACTACATGAACTCTTGTTGACTATAGGCACCAACCGAAACACCTAGACCATTTCCTGGAGTTGTATCTCCTCATAGGCCATATGTGAACAAGGGTCAAGTGTATATGAGACGACCTACTCCTAGAAAGAGTCAAGTTGTCCACGACCATGGAGATATTGATACCATGGTAATTTGTATATCCTTCGATGATATTTCTTAGTTAACTTGAAATCCAGTGCATAAAATGTTTTGTTAATGTTTGATTTGCATTTTTACTGCATCAGAAGCCAGAGTTTACTATTGAAAACCTTGCAGGGATGGTTGATGCAACAGTCAGTGCTGCATCTACAATGGCAACAAGTCACACAGAGGTACAACTATTTCAACATGATCGTTACATAGTTTATTATTGTTGGCATATGTTTATTCATGCATATCTAACTATTTCAACATTTGGTGATTGTAGCCACTAGCAGCAAGAGTTATTGATGCAACAGTCAATGTGGTATCTGCAATAACAACAAGCCACACAGAGGTACAACTATTTGAACATGATATAGACATAGTGTGTTATTGTTGTCTATTGTTTATTCATGCACATTTCTAACTATTTCAAGATTTGGTGATTGTAGCCACCACCACCACCACCAGTTCCTGCCCCCTTTGGTTCAACCATGGATGCGACCATCCTTCATCTTCAACCAAAAACTCCATCTGCTACACAAGAAACACAATCCCCTTTGTCACAATCTCTCACTGAGGTGAGATGTCCATTAATGAACAATTGTTTCATGCAATGTCCATTAACATTTTCATAATTTTTGAGTTAATTTAGACATGGTATTTTATTGAGCTAATGTATTAGTACATAGTTAGTTGAATTTAACAATTGATATTTAATTTGCAGGATCCAGAGATGCACACTGGTCCTATAGTTGTGCCTATAGGATCACCCTCAAGAAAGAACAAGAGGAATCTTGAGTTTTGATGTGTCTTATGGGATATGTACATTTCGATACATGTACATGTGGCTTGGACAGTTTTGGATACATGTGCTTTTGGAGACATGTACATTGACATTTCACTTACATGTACATGTGGCTTGGATAGTTTTGGATACATGTACATGTGGCTTGGATAGTCTTGGATAGTTGTGGAGACACATGTACTTCTGGTTACTTTTGGATATATATGTACTATTGGATACTTTTGGATATATATGTACTTTTGGAGACATGTACATTGACATTTCGGTTATAAATGAATGATACATTTCACTTTGAATTTGTTCTTTGGTTTCCACATGTTCTTGTGTCAATCTATTGTATTGATTTGTGAGGATTATCTATTACTTATGAATGCACTATGTCAAAAGAAAAAACTATTATATTTAAAGGTTTCAATGATCTCAATACATGCACACTAAAGTCAATATTCATGCCCCTAGATTTTAACAATATTCATGCCCCTAGATTTTAACAATGATAAAAATAATTTACATTTATCTCCATCACATTTAGAAACACAATATTTATTTAGTATCTATTGAGTTTGATAAGCAATACTACGTTTAGATAGCGTACCTTCAATGGAATTGAGGAGTCCTTCATCAACTTGTATACGCTTCGGAGTTCTTCGACGTGTTCTTTCTAATGGAGGTAAGGGGGTTGGATTTCTATCATCTAGTGCATCAACAATACACTGGCATTTCAATAGAAACTTGTTGTCCTTCACTCTCTTCCTGGTAGTTGGATGGTGGAAGTCCAACATCATCATCGATGGTCCGGTTAATATTTTATTCTTCAACAGTAGGCTCCATGTCCAACGTCTCTTCAACAATAGGCTCCATGTACAACGCCTCTTCATGAGCTTCGTCTTGAGATGGTAACTTATCACTTTGACTTGATGTGGGATTTGAAACATCCCCTAATGAGCACCTACATTTTTCTTCTTGAATACTTCCATGGGGTGCTTGTTCAACAACTATTGTGGAAATTGAAGGTCCCTCTAGTGAATGCTTCCTTTTTTCTTGTGCTAGATTAATAGGATGAACCGCCGTATCCTCTATAATTGGATTTGGATTAGTTTCCAAAGAAAGCCTCTGATTCATCATATCTATTCTTTTCTTTTCTTTCTCTTCTTTAATGACTTCTTGAGGTCTCTTCTTCCTTGCTGATTTTCTTCCTCGGCTACGTACATTCCCCATCACCACAATGATCAATGTCAATATAGTTTGTTTTTGTTGCTCCTCAATTACAAGCTTTCAAACCTTTAACTTGCTTTATAACTATTGATCCTTCAAGGTGCTTCAATCTTCCTTCTCAATTGTTCATATTTTCCATCAAAACAATAATGAATGGGAAAATTTACCTTTGGTTCTCTTGAATAATAAGCAAATGAAAGTTATATCCACCATCACCATGAAATGACATTGAAGCTTGATATCTTATCCTGTGTGCTCCTCAACCATGAAAGATGTCTTGAATGCTGCACCTGCATAACAAAAAGAATGATGGGGAATGTGTAAATTGTGAGTATTTCCATAGGCAGGCTCGTGCTCTTGAAAAAAAATGCGCGCTAATCGGAATTTTCATAAAAACAGAGTGAAGTTGCTCTCGGACAAAGACAATTCACTGTTTTAACAGTCCGAAAACACGCACACGTTATATAGATTCAAAACGCGTACGCGATTTGTATAACCAAAATGCGCACACGATATGT
>LPNX011197634.1:183634-233634 GCA_001517045.1 Pseudotsuga menziesii
TCTGTCATCACTCCTCAACTCAAGAAACACACTGGTAGTGTTTTGTCCATATCTCTTTCGTTTCTCAAGCATTTAAAAAAAAATGTATGGTGCACTAAAGAACACCAACCTCTACATGCTATAAAAAACCCATTTCCAAACAATTGCATTAAGACATTCAAATGTTGCACCCACAATTGAGGTACCGTTTTCGAGGTTTGATCTCTTAGATAATTAAAATAAAAAATAAAAATATTATTTTTATTATTGGAAAAATAGTCGTGCACTAGTCCTATATGTTCTCTATATGTATACCGGTTTTCGTAAGTTTATTCCATCATTTAGACACTCAGACGCTGCACCCACAAAAACATATACCTTATAATTTGTCCCAAAAATAAAAAAGTGCCCGTTAAAATTTATCTAACTTTAGATAGTTAACAGCATTTTCAACAGAAAACAAATATATATTTGGAAAGGTCATTCAATTTCCTACATTTCTTGATTTTTACTGATCGCAAGATTCATTGTGTAAGTGTCTCAAAATATCCATGCAAGTTGATGGATGTCTGTTTTTTCAGTTTTGGATTGCATCTAACGCGCCAAAAGAGACCCTCAACTTCTTGCACACACCCCTACAAAACCTATAAAAAACATGTCCTTAACAAAAAAAATCATCACTAATAAAAATCCATGTGCATTCCATATAACAAATGTACCTGGCAATTCTTAAATAAGTGTGGCATTGTGACTTGCCATCCAACTACAAAAGCCAAACCATTTAACATTTCAAAGTAGTAGTTAAGACCATAACTAATCCACATCATTGAAACATGAAATAACAACAAAAATCATTCACCCACCACAATCACCATGTTATCTTAAATATAACATTGTTACATGCATATGATAATTAGAATGTTATATTCATCCTTTATTGAACTTTGTGAAATGGCTACACTAATCCTAGAAGCAAGTTTCTTATCTTTATTTATTTTGAGTACTTTATATCTATATTTTAAATATTTAATTAGAATTATAAAAAACACATAACTTTAATAAAAATTAAAATAGTTTTTTAATTACTAAATAATTAATCTAATAATATTAAAATTTAAAACTAATTTAAAAAATTCCATAATTTTAAATATATATTTTAAATTTAATTATAATTAAAAGAAACATGAAACATAAATAAATATTTTATTTTAAATTACTATTTTTTTTTTATGTTATTAAATAATTAATACAATGTTACTAAAATTTAAAACTAATTAAAAATTTTGGTAAATTTAAAATTTTATTTTTATTTTACTTTTTTTCAATTAAAATAAATTTAATAACTTATTTTAAATAGACTTTTATTTAATTAAGTGGATAAGGTTTTTATTTTAGATTTTAGGGTAAACTACTAATATTTTTCTAAAATTATATGAGGATTAGATAAGTGTACTATCTAGATTGATTCTATAGTAGTTGTGGTTGATGAATGGATAATTGGTCTCATGCAGCTTATGAATGTATAACCAACAATTCATAGAAGACAATAGATAGCTTATAGTTATGCATGAATACATAAATAAAGTATAAATTCATGGTACTTAACTCGTTGTCTATTTACATTCATTAACCACAAATTAAATAATTGTACTAATTAAATATGAAAAGTAAATCCAAAATACAATATAAACTATATAAAAAAACTGATAAAATTATTAACAATTTGTCTACTTCCACCGATAATTTGATTAAAAAAATTTCCAAATTCCATAGTAGGTGAGCGTTGTACGACGAATAAGATTTTTCAAAAAAATTATATGTTGTCACCTTCTTCCAATTTTAACTTTGTCTTTTCCCCACTAACTAAGCCGATTTCCTCATTCCCATTTTCGTGGAAGAACGACGTTGTACTTAACTAGTTGTGTATTTACATTCATTAACCACAAATTAAATAGTTATACTAATTATATATGAAAAATAAATCCAAAATACAATATAAACTATATAAAAAAAACTGATAAAATTATTAAAAATTTGTCTACTTCCACCGATAATTTGATTAAAAAAATTTCCAAATTCCATAGGAGGTGAGCGTAAGGTTATTCAAAAAATTTATATGTTGTCACCTTCTTCCTATTCCAATTTTAACTTTGTCTTTTCACCCACTAACTAAGCCGATTTCCTCGTTCCCATTTTCGTGGAAGAACGACTCCCTTTTTTTCTCGTTGTCTTTTCAATTTTCTCATTGTCTTTGTGGATTTTCCCACTCAGTAACCTGACATCTCTTTTATGCATTTTCTTTCAATTTTCCAATCCCTCGGCATTATATATATACGTACATAGCCAGGAATTAAACTCAGAGGCGTTGGAGGGACATTGGAGTCATAAACGAAGAAATGGATCATGCTCTTAATATGCTGGTGTGCTTTTTTATCATGTCGACCTATATAGCTGCAGCAGCAATTTTAGAGGACGCTCGTCGTTATCCATTTGTATCAGCCATGAAGGATAACCTGCATGATGGAAGGGACGTGGAAGAGCTTCTGTCCTTCAGAAACGAGATCAACTCCGACCCATTTGGAATCCTCTACAACTGGACGGCCCATAACTCCAAGAATCTCTGCTCGTGGTACGGTATTCGCTGCAGGAAACACTCTACAAGAGTTGTTGCCATAGACCTTCATGGATCAGGACTGGAAGGTAATATTTCTCCTTTTCTTGGCAACCTCTCATTGTTGCGTAGTTTGAACAGGAAGAATTCCGCCCAAGTTTGGGCTGCTTAAAGCAATTGGAACGCTTGACCTCAGTGGGAATGAGCTCAGCGGTTCTATTCCGGTTGAATTGGGCTGTTTAAAGAAACTAGAGTACCTAGATCTAGAGAAGAACAAATTGGAGAACACTATTCCTCCATCTCTCGGAAACTGCTCTTCTCTTAAGCTTTTAAATTTGGGGTACAACCTATTGTCAGGGAATGTGCCATCTCAGTTTGGCAATTTGAGACGGCTTACACACCTATCTATTTCTGGAGAGGAACTTGGTTACGTCAGCGATGATGATGAAAGGGGTAATATTTCAGGTACTATCCCTTCTGAATTAGGAAATTGCAGTAAACTCTCATTTCTGAACTTAGGAGGAAACAAACTTCAAACTCCACTGCCCATGAGTATATTCCGGCTATCCCTCTCGCATCTCTCTCTTCCTGAAAATCGCCTCATGGGAAGCATCCCTGAAGCCATTGGCAATTTGACCAAGCTGACTTACCTAAGCCTTTTTATGAACAACATCACCCGTAATATACCGGACTCCATTTTCAATTTGACCAAATTGATCGGCCTAGATCTTTCTGGGAATGAACTCGATGGTAGTATCCCTCGTGCTCCTCCTCCGTCCGATGGAGGGAGGTTTGCTCCATAGCTAGCCCACGCCGTATCCCTCAAGGCATTGCCAAATTGAGTCAATTGAAAGGTCTAGCCCTGAGTTCAAATAGGCTCACAGGGAATATATTTACAGGCATTGCTAATTTGAGTCAGCTACAGTCTGTTTGACAATTGGTTCACCGGTAACATCACGACAAATGTCAATATCAGTCAATTGACTGTGTTATCTATTGCATCAAATAGATTCACAATCGCTTTGCAACCTGGACGCCATTTCTAATTTTAAGAAGCTTGAATACTTTTCTGCGGGGAACAATCGCTTTACAGGTCCAATTCCGAAAGCCATTGCAAATCTTCAGTTTTTGGAAAATTTATATCTGGATTCAAACAAATTAGATGGACATATCCCACACAGCATTGGTTTTTTTAAAGGGTATAACTAAAATAACCATATACAACAATACAATTTCTGGAAGTATTCCAGATAGTATTACTGGTTTGGCTTCACTTCAGATTTTAGATTTATCACAGAACAATTTGGAGGGATTGATCCCTAATAACATCGGCAATTGTAACTCGCTGAATGTTTTCTCAGCTCACTCTAATAATTTGTTTGGGACTTTGCCAATATCCTTGGTTAAGTGCACTCAGCTTCAAATATTGGAATTAAGGAAAAATGGATTTACAGGAAAGCTTCCTCAATGCTTTGCATTTTTCCATGATTTGAGAGCTTTAAGTCTGGGTTATAATAACCTACAAGGTGATATTTTTGAAGATATTACAAACCTTACCAAGTTCTATGTGTTGGATTTATCAAACCATCTCATCTTGAGAGATTTTTTGGATTTGCAATCAATGTATCTACACCAAATGACGATACATTATATAAGGAAATTTCAGTTGAAATGAAAGGAAGTGAGTATATTTTGTCATATTTGTTGTCAAAAAACACTATATTTGATTTGTCCTACAACAATCTTACAGGAGAAATACCTGCAAGTATAGGAAGTATGAATAGCCTACGTTTGTTAAATCTATCTGGAAACCAGTTGGAAGGGCCAATCCCTACATCTCTTAGTGATATATATACTTTGGAGGAGTTGGAGTTGGCAAGAAATAATTTGAATGGAGCTATTCCGGAAGCTCTGTCTAACATACATGGCTTGAGCGCTCTAAAAGTTTCATCAAATATGCTATGTGGACAAATCCCAACAGGAACCCAATTTTCCACATTCAATGGAACTTCATTCCAAAAGAACAAGTGCTTATGGGGATGCCCCTAGAACTTCATTCCAAAAGAACAAGTGCTTATGGGGATGCCCCTAGAACTTCATTCCAAAAGAACAAGTGCTTATGGGGATGCCCCTTAGATCCATGCAATGGGAATAAAAGACCACTTAGAGAAAGAAATAATCAGAGTAAGAGTAAGAATAATATTGTTAAAGTTGAATGGATGAGCCATATAAATGAAAATATGTCATTGATAGCATTAGGAATAGGTATGGGAATTGGAATTGGAGGAATTGTGACCATGTTTATATTCTGGGAAAGAGCTAAACATTGGTTAATAACCTTTAAAAAACCACATCTCTATTATGGAGTGTACCAATATCAGTCCTAGTTAAAATCCTCCTCCTAAAATAATAAAGTGTATGACTAAGTTGTTTGTAACAAATTGAATTTATATTGTAATTATAAAGTCTATTGCTTGTAATTATTTTGTATATTCATTAATCTTTTTTTCTTTTAATTTGTTTTTTTATTAATTTTTTATATTATGTATTTAAATATAAATTTAAAATTAATGTTTTATTATTACAAGTTATTAATATTGTAAAATAAAGGGACAAAAAGTTAAGAGTTATTGAGAAACATACATTATTTGTAACTGTAACCTTTAAAAATTATTATAAATAAAATGAATTATTTATTAAAAATTTTAAAAACTTTTTATGAATAAAAATTAAAAATTATTGTGAATAAAAAGAATTATTTATTAAAATATTTTAAAATTTCTTTATATATAGAAAAAACTGATATCTTATATGCATGTTTGTTATTACTCCCTCTCGAAGGCTAGGGTATTATTGTGCGTTGATTCATTATTAGTTCAATGTGAGACTTTAAATTTCATTTCAATTTTTCAATGTTTAACATAGGTCATCGTAAATAATACATATTATAGTAATTAAAATAAATTATAGCTTGTATTTTTCTCTCATATTATTGGACATTAACATTGAGTCTTGCTGGGGTGGCTGCGATATCTTTGGAATTTTCACCTGCATTTACATTAGATGCACTTTTAGTCATGCCATATTTAATTTTGTAGATTTCCGATGCATATTTAATTAATGGTGCAATGCATTCGATGCGGCTAAAAATATTTTACATGCAGCAGAGTAATAAATGCTCTGGCTGCAGCATTGTGAACTCTTGGATCTCAATTTGTTTGAGATCCAAGAGTTCACAATGCTGCAGCCAGAGCATTTATTACTCTACTGCATGTTTAATATTGTTCTCCATTAGATGCACATTTTCGAAGGCCATATTTAGTTTTGTAGATTTCCCGTGCTTATCTAATTATGCAATGCAATGGCATAAATGAATGTGGCTAGCTCTTTTAAACCTACATCGCTTTTTCATACTTATTAGCATAAAATAATAATAGGTACAATGCTTTCATTACTTGATATGATTTTGAAGCTTAAGTCTATAAATAATTTATTGATATAGAATTAAATAAAACTTACACCGCTACAGTAACTATTCACAACCATTGTCACTAGAATTAAACGTCGTCAATTTCAAAGCAATTTCATATCCTAACAAGTCTACAATTTCACAATTTCATCATTGTTGTTATTGCACCGTCTTTCCTCTTCGTGTTGTTGCACCGCCTTCAACGACTGCACCGTCATCTCTGCTATATATATCTTCGATATTCACATATTTGATGTTTATTTCTTTGCAAATTTCTCTCCAAATCCTACACATATTGGCAGTGTAATTCCATCCAATCCATTGACATGCCGAAGCTCTACAGAAATTTGTTGGTAGTTACTAACTATATGTAACTTATATGTGGGCATTATGCGGTCGAGAGATTTCATGAGATGGAGCAAATGGATGCCTATTCTGTAATTAAAGATCTTGTTTTTACAGATCCTGCAAGAGTAGAAGCCAAATATTAAGGACTGCAAACAAAGACTCAATAAAACATCCACACTATTAGTTTTGGTAAAGTTTTGTATTATTTTACTGCAACTATTACATGTTTTTGGGATGAACTTTTATTCAACTATATCCCATTTAGGCACTGATCATTTTTAAACAAAATATTAAAACTTCTTTCACCAACATCTTAACAACATCCTCCTTTGATCCTTCCCATCTCCACTTCCTTCTTTGCACGAGGATTGCACTTTGACATGGCTGGAACTACTTTCTTGAAGGCGTCCCTCTCAAATGGTAACTGCATCACAAACAACAACAAAGACCAATTGTGTCCTACTCATTTCATTAATAAATATAAGAAGTTCATTTCAATAGAGATTTCAAAAATCCTAGTGGGATTTCCATTAAAACGGCCAGAACCATATGGTCTTACCTTGCTCAATGCACAATGGAAAACCAATGTGTCTTTTCCCTCCATTTTTTGCGAGGGATCTGTGAGTTTTTCACAAAATGTATAACTTGCATAGTGAAAAGAGCCTACTATGTGACCATCCAAACTTATCTCCTCATCCCTAAATTACAACAAGAAATGATTCCAATAAATAAATAAAATCATTTTAGTTTTGTATATAGAGGTAGGGGAGGTTGATCGCTTATCTGACATCAACGATGACTACATTTAAGAATTTTCGGAGTTTGAGTAGCTTCTCTCCACACATACAACTAATTACCTTAAATATTCGGCAATATCGGGTAGATCCTTCCTCTTCCTTTTTGTCGTCCAGAATTGCTAGCATCAACACCATTTTTTGCAAATCCAACCTCGGGTTTCTACCTTGTTCAAGATAATAGATATTGCAAAACAATTGAATTAGGTTGGAAAACATGAACGGGAGACAATAAATAAATGAAGAGTACAACAATTTTAACAAATACGCAGTTGTAACAAATGTTGCACGTAACAACTCTTCTTTGTAAAAACCATGGGAAGGAGACAACAACTGACTGTTACAAAAACCATGGGAAGGAGACAACAACTGACTGTTTGGAAAAGAAATATGCATTTTTTTTGTGGGAAAACTAGTAACACTAAACTATATTATCACGGTCCTGTAGCCATCATCACAAAGATTACTAGATAAGTTTAATATTTCATTCTAATCGTTTCCATTTTATATCTTATATGCATCTTCCTGCTGGGGATATCGTGGTCTGTCTGCTTGCTGGAGGTATCGAGTTATGGCTCCGCTACTGCCATACTCCAAACAAAATCGTGGCTCGCCATTTTTCCTCAATATATTACACATTATTCACCATTGTTTTCATCATAGAGAAATGTCTCATATTATGACAGATAGTAGTGCATATACACCCACATGGAAGGTAACACAAAGAGAGCTTCTATGTGTGTTAATTAGCTTCAAATATCGAAGTTTTCTGGCTCTTCTTTAAATTAAATAATTATTGAGCTTCTATGTATGTTAATTAGCTTCCAATATGGAAGCTATCTCGCTCTTCTTTAAATAAAATATTGATTCTTTATAAAATAATAAAGTTCCTTAAATCTATCAAATTTTTGCATCTCATTACCAAATTTAACATTGCATATGATAATGTCGTAATATGCATATCTTGAGAAATAAGAATAAAAAGGTTTTCTTACCAAATTATATAAAACAACTTCTAAAAAACAACCAGTAAATAGTTCTGATAATATTAGCTATACATATGCTTAATAGAGATTACAATAAAGTACATAGTTTTTGTGTGAAACCTCCAAAATAATATTGAAAGGATATTTTTTTTTTTTAAAACTTGGTTAAATGCTTAAGGAGAACCTAAAATATTGCACAACAATCAATGCATAACGATTCCAATACTATGTTTGAACTATCATAGTCACAATTTCTTTGGATGCAACAAATTACTCATATCTCTTTCACCGAGGAGCTTTAAAAAAATTGTTTTCTCTATAACTTTTTATGCTGAAATATTTTTAATAACAAAAAAGTAAATACTACATTAAAAATGGATATTGTTTAAATGTTTAGTTTAAAATATATAAAATTCTGAATCTTCTCAATAAATCTTGTGTCTATTTAAACCATCTAGCTTTATGGTTCTCAATTTTTTGTTATAGTAATGGTACATATAAAAATTGTTCACGGTAATGGTTACTTTCCTATCTTCAAGCTATTTGAAGACATGAAATATTTCTTTAATAATTATATTTGTTTTAGTTGATCTTCCCAAGTCTCATTAAATTGTTTATGCGACTTTATGTTCATAACATCAACTCTATCTTTAACACCAATGAGACCAAAATTTATATTTCAGAAATACAAACTTTTGTTTATTGCTTAAGAGTTGTTTGAATCGATAAATTGTTTATGTTTGTTAAGGTTTCTCTATGATTGAGTAGAATAGGTGACTTGGTGGCCTCACTTTCAATGTAGAAACATATTCATTAATGCATAGATATGGATAATCAATATGTGAAAAGACTTGTCTGACTCATATTCTTACACAACTTTTTTATTATTAAGTAATGGATACATCCACATGGCATGCCAGTGATGTGGCATATACATTATATAGTATGGTTACCTCATACAACCAGATGCACACTAATCACATTGACATGTTGTGCGTGTTTTTGGAAAACACCAAACTAGTATTAAATGTGTCATAAACGTCCATCTTTCCACTTAATCTCATCATCCTCCATGAGATACACATGCCAACTATAAAACATTGTTGCATGTAAATGTGGATTCCAATCAGGTCATGAATAGGTTAAAGGAATGCAGAGTATGTTTTCCCCACAATTCATGTAAGTGTTTGTGCTAGCATCTTCGACTTTCAATGAATGAGCTAGTCCACACATCGATGTCATGCATCGAATTCAATGAGTGAGCTAGTCCACACTTAGATGTTGTGCATTGAATTACCCAGGTATCCATGCCATGTATCTCTCTTCTAATGTTGTTCTGTACATTTGGGTACCCATGAATTCAATAGGAATAAAATACTTCTATGTGTGGCAACTAGCCACCTATATGGGATTTCGAGAAATAACAAAACTCCTTGTGATGCTCCTCTAGTCACCTTTGCCAAATTTTTAGAGACCAAGCAATAACAACTTACATCATCATAGTGAATCTGGCGAGAGATATTTATTTACTTCTGCAAAATGAAAGAAACGAGATGTTAATTATTTCTCTGGCCAATAGCTTCATAATATGGTATTAGAAGAATAGAGTCAAAGATGGTCCATTTTTATCAAAAATTCCGCTCACCTCATGACTCACAATGTGGTACCAACACATAGCGAGCTTGAGCAAATTTGAGAGGTTGGACTCTTAGAGCAACACAGACTTAGATTCACACTACAAGTCCAACTCTCCTTAATGAGAGGGATTGGTACTCCATATAGCACTCAATCTTCATTGCAAGGAATAGGTGATTGTCAACCATCA
This sequence comes from Pseudotsuga menziesii, assembly GCA_001517045.1. Lineage (NCBI taxonomy): Eukaryota > Viridiplantae > Streptophyta > Pinopsida > Pinales > Pinaceae > Pseudotsuga > Pseudotsuga menziesii. The sequence goes on from LPNX011197634.1 coordinate 193,647, forward strand.
TGACTTTCTCAATGTTTCCTTGCAGAGTCTTCTAGGATGTCAACTCGCGGATCATAGATGTATATCGATACTACTAGCCAAGTCGTTGAGCTCTTTCTAGTCGTTTCTTTTTCCATGGTAGAAAATGGAAGCTACAACTTCAAAGGGTCTTATAGCTACTCACTCTTTGCACTGTGCTTTAATATGCTAGTTGCAATCACAAAATGCTAAATCTCTCTAGTGAAGAATAAACATCTTGTTAGGTGCATGTCTTCCATTTTGGTTGTTAAACATATGTCCCATGGTTGTTAAACATATGTCCCACCAAGGTCAACAATCATGTTCATTGCAAGCACTAGCCATTGTGTAACATCCCCTTAGTACGCGTCTGAGAAACCCAAAGCGTAAGTAAAAAGCATTGTAAGTACTAATCCTAGCTTCGTCAAACTATGGATGAAATTGATAATGTTAGGAGACTTAAAGCGTTGCGCGACTAAAATGATGTTTGGGGATGAATCCACTAGGGGGAAAAATAAATAATGAGGGAAAAATTGGGGGTATAGTAAAATTAACTTGGTATCATCTTGGGTACGATGAGGAAACAAGTTATAATCCTCACATTGAGCTTAAACATCACTAATAGTAATCAAAGCAAGATAGGGTCTACATTTATTAAAAATGATTTAAAGATATTCATGTCAGATAAACATTATGAATGGAACAGTCAGATAGGTTAATTGAACTGAAGAAAACACGTGATTTTATCGAACTTTCCTCAAAGGTAAAAGATGCCTCTTGGATAATCGTAATGGTTTAAACTTTAAAAACCTAAACTTTGATGAGGGACATTACATCTAGTTTAATGATTAAACACAAGACCCTTATGATTCGGCATTTTGTTAAGGAAATGATATTATATATATATTACACTTATTACTTTCGAGGAGAATGGGCATGATGATCGAATATGATGTTTGAACTTATATTTTATTTCATTGAAGTTTTATTTCCTTGAGACATAAAATTTAATCTTTTTGAAACTTGTCACACGATTCGATTTTGGAGAGAATCTTTGGGATTGCCTCCATTTATAAAAAACGTGGCTATTTACCTTTGCCATTTTTTCTTGTGGAGAATAACAAAATTTTCATTTTAAGCCACGATTTCTAAGTGAGGGGGATGCATCCATCATGGTTTAAAGCTAGAGTTATGGCCAACCAAGAATTCACATTTCTTGGGACAACCAATACTCTCAAACCTCGCTCACGGCAATGCCGTCCTCCGCACAATTCCTTAATTTGCAGTGCTTTGTGTTCCACAAGTTTGATCCTTAATTTGGTGTCGTGGATTAGAGACGAGGGGGAATGGCTGAACAAAATCCCATCATTTCTTTTCCTTACGCATATACACTTGGGGTGTTTGTAACGTACTACGTTTTGGCACTATGATTTGATTACCGCAAGGAATCTATATATGCAAACTTGAGGATCAACCGCATTTATTCATGGAATGTCATTTATTTTGTTTTACCTGCATTTCTAGATCTAGAGTATGAACTTTGTTTTGCATGCTATTGTATTTGAATAGAAAATTATTACCTATGATTCATATCTGGAATGTGATATATGTTTGCATACAATTACATTGATCAACAAACTCATATCTGCGATTCCTAAAATATGGAATATATATATATATATATTTCTGGTGACGACCCTCGATCCAATGCATTGGCATTAGATGATCTAATAAATAGTTATACTGTAGACTTTCGATCCAAAGTGTTACCGTATATATGTTTCTTTTGTGCTAATATATTATTGTTTGCTCAAAGTCTGATCTTCAAATGGATTCGAAGAGGAGACTGTGATATAGGATATCAATCCGTGATTTTATATAGGGTTGCATATTTGTAGATTTAGAGAAACAGATTAGTTGTTCATAATATCTTTCCCGTTAAAGTCATTTGCTTATGGAATAAATCACAATGTTTACTATTAGTTCCAATTGGACATTCCATAGTTTGCATATATTTGTAGAAGTTAGGTTATGTAACCCAGTATTTGAAATTTGGACCAGAAAACTCGCTTGTTTTTGCCTGTCTTGTTGTGATGGTGACTGGGATGTGTGTGAATCATTGGATTGGGTTGATAGATGGGATCGCATATCACTTCCACTTGATCAACGTGCAATTGTTGAATTAACTCCGTTGGAAGAAGACCAATCGTCTATTTCTCAGTAGATTTTGATCATGTATCAGACCTTGTACAACCTGGTATGATGCATTTCCTTAACATTTTTTTGTAAAATTTGCGTAGTCTTGAAACTCACATTAATGGCCTTGTATCACACGAAAAATATTTGATCATATACCTACAATCATACTATGCAGGACACATATACTCAGTGGTTTCCTCAAAAGATAGTGAATGGGGTGGTGATTACTGGTTGGCACGTTGTATAGAGGGAAAGCAAACCCTCTTTATGTCCATGATTGATGATGAAAACAACCACTTCCCCATCGGGTCTATGGTTGTTAAAGGTGAATATCTTACACATGACAACAATGCAAGAAAGAAGGGTGGATACGTTTATAGGGATTACAAACCAGGTGCAAGTGTGTATCACTTTACCAACTTAATAATTGGTACAAACCTCGAGGTATGAACAATGCCTAGTCGGAATTCATTGAAGGTACGCTTCTTCTTACCGGATACAAAGCACGAGAGATTAATGGAGACCATCATTATAAGAGATGATCCGAAGGGCTTGGTTGTATGATAATAGGTGGGATCTAGCATGATGAGGTATGTATCATAATTGTAATTTTTCCATGTATGTTTCTTATGAATACGTCAATTTTGTGTTCTTGTACGCTACCTCTTACCGGATACATAGCATGAGAGACTAACGGAGACCATCATTATAAGAGATGATCCGAAGGCCTTGGTTGTATGATATTCGGTGGGATCTAGCATGATGAGGTATGTATCGTAATTTTAATTTTCCCATGTATGTTTCTTATGAACACGGGGGCTTCACTTGTTGACCAATATCCTATCACGTTAGTTCATATAGTGGGTTTTAAAATTTTCAAAAATCGAACCAATATATTGCAGGTATTGGGGGGATGAGGGGTTTAAGGTGGGGGTTGGTAGGGTGGTTTATAAGGATTGAGGTATAAAAAGGGGTGGGGAGGAGGTTTTAAGTATTGGGAGGGGGTTTCAAAATAAAAGAGTTTGGGTCAATATCTCTCGAAATTAAGGGTATTCTTTAATATCCCAGGATCGCACGTGCTATGTGAGAGGTTCACTAAGTGAAGTCCCCATGCTTATGAATATGTCAATTTTGTGTTCTTGTATGCTACTTCTTACTAGATACATAGCACGAGAGACTAATGGAGACCATCATTATAAGAGATGATCCGAAGGCCTTGGTTGTATGATATTAGGTGGGATCTAGCATGATGAGTTATGTATCATAATTTTAATTTTCCCATGTATGTTTCTTATGAATATGTCAATTTTTTGTTCTTGATATGCGAAATTTTCCATAATGTTATTTATAAATATGCCAAAAATTCTCTTGTATGTCAAGTTAATGAACATCCCAAATTTTACGTATGATCAATAAACCATATATATCAATCATATGAACATTTCAAGATCTCATTCACATGATATACATAATATTAGAATACATACATGTACCTCTGTAGGTCATACCCTAATCCTAACCCTAATCTTATCTTACTGTCACAACTCAATTCAGAATCAATTTAATGTCCAACTCAACTTTTTCAAATCCGGTGGACTTATGCTTCAAATCATGTTGATTCACGAAGTTGACTTTAGTGTGCATATACTGAGATCATTGAAACCTTTAAATATAATAGTTTTTTCATGCACGGTTTCCATTCTATGCCCTGGGTAGGGATTCAACAGGTGTCCCTGAAAGCCTATAGGAGGTGGGATTCAACGTGCCACCGAATCATGACCGTTGCTCGGATCGATGAACCGTTGACTCCATTGGATTCAGGACATCGGGATAGTGCTAGGGTGGCCCTCTAATCTGGTTCCATAGAGAAGAGACCATTATTTTGGTCAATTTTGGAAACTAGGATTTTGCTCAGTATAAAGTGAATGTGAAATTTTTGCACATGGGGGTAAAATTCGCATATTGCTCGACCGTGAAGGTGTGGATAGTGTTCTCACATAACAGGTTCCTAAACACGCTTGTATGACCCACCAGAAGCCCTTTTTTATGCACGGTTTCCATTCTATGCCCTGGGTGGGGATTCAACAAGTGTCCCTAAAAGCCTGTAGGAGGTGGGATTCAACATGCCACAGAATCATAAACGTCGCTCGGATCGACGAACCGTTGGCTCTGTTGGATTCAAGACATCGGGATAGTGCTAGGGTGGCCCTCCAATTTGGTTCCATGGAGAAGAGACCATTATTTTGGTCAATTTTGGAAACTGGGGTTTTGCTCAGTAAGTGAATGTGAAATTTTTGCACACAGGGGTCAAATTCGCATATTACTCGACCGTGAAGGTGTGGCTAGCGTTCCCACATAATACATGCCTAAAAAAGCTTGCACAAACCACCGAAAGTCATTTTTGATGCATGGTTTCCATTCTATGCCCTAGGTAGGGATTCATTAGGTGTCCCTGAAAGTTTGGAGGAGGTGGGATTCAACGTGCCATAGAATCATGATCGTTGCTCAGATCGACAAACCGTCCGCTCTGTTGGATTTTAGACATCGAGATAGTGCTAGGGTGGCCCTCTAATCTGCTTCCATGGAGAAGAGACCATTATTTTGGTCAATTTTGGAAACTAGGGTTTTGCTTAGTAAGTGAATGTCCAATTTCTACACATATGGGTCGGCTTTGCAAATTCCTTGACCGTGAACATGTGGCTAGCATTCCCACATGGAACCTGCCTAAACATGCTTACATGACCCAATGACAGCCCTTTTTGATGCACAGTTTCCACTCTATGCCCTGGTTAGGGATTCAACGGGTGTCCCTAAAAGCCTGTGGGAGGTGGGATTCAATGTTCCATAGATTGATGACCGTTGCTCGGATCGATGAACCGTCATCTCCGTTGGATTCAGTTCATCGCAATAGTGCTAGAATGGCCCTCTACTCTGGGTCCATGGACAAGGGATCATTTTTTTTGTCAATTTTGGAAACTAGGGTTTTGCTCAATAAGTGAATGTGAAATTTTTGCACATAAAGGTCAACTTGAAGGTGATTGTAGATATTCCCCTCATATAAGATATGCGAGCATTTGTACGATGAAATGCAGGAGGAGACAATGCCATTACGTCAATAACCATGTAATGGAACATGTTTATGTTTAGAAACAAGTGGCCATTCTACTATGACATTATTACAAAATATATATATCTTCACTCTACGAATGCTTCGAAAATGCCATGTACATTAATCACACATAACTTTCATCTCTTTCAAAGTTGTTACTCGAGGCCATTCATCAAATGCCATGTACATTAACAAAGTGATAAAATGATGTGCAGGACATACATAATGTGCAGGATATAGTCATAACCATTATTTTGACTCGGATACTTTTAGATTTGATGTGTATCCCATGTATTCATTAGATGAAAGACATCATGCCAAAAAATAATTTTATTTATGTAGACCACACTGGTGCATCATTTAAGTGTGTCAACTTCGTGCATCCTTTAAACGTTTGTTAGGTTGTTATGTGGGTAAGGTGCTTTTGTATTCCACCAAGTTGGATCAGTTGCTTAGCTGTGCTAGGTGCTTAAGTGTGTGTTAGACCTATGTTCCATATTTTTGAATACAATTTGACATTGTTAATATAACATTGTATATGCAATTGGATCGTGGTAAAAACAATTAAAATGTACATTTTTGTCATTACATAATTTATTGTAATTGTGCATTGTTCTCAAATTTATAACTGATATCTCTGTACAATCGTAAAATCTATAAAAAAATCAAGAACATTACACATAGAAACAGATTAGTTGTTCATAATATCTTTCCCGTTAAAGTCATTTGCTTATGGAATAAATCACAATGTTTACTATTACTTCTAATTGGACATTCCATAGTTTGCATATATTTGTAGAAGTTAAGTTATATTTAATCCCATTCAGTTTCTTTACTTCTTTTGAAAGCCATTTTGATGCACCTTCCTCTCCAGTCCTGATCACAATGAATGCATATCCTCAGAATCCTCAAGGAGAGTGGAACTAGATAGTTTAGTTTAAATATTTGTTAGTTTCATGTATAATTTAGTTGTCGAAAGTCTTGAACATATCTAGCAGTTGCAATCTTGTTTTTGGTAATATCATTCTTTATATGGTTAGTTTCTGAAGTTATTTATGAGCTTTCTAATTCCTAGGATAAGAAGTTGAATAGATAATTAATAGGTTTTACTTTCTTAGAATAAGTATTGTTTACATATCCTTATCAATTATTGTGTATAGAGTAGAGTAGTATAGATTGATACTGCTCTAATCTATTAGTCTTAGTTTGTCTAATTATCTTAGTAGCTGAACTTTCTGGAGTTCGACTCGTTTTTTAATTTTGAAAGATCTTTCAATCTTTTCTTTATTAAAATATTTCCATGACACCCTAGGTACCCCTCTACCTTTGCATATACTTTGTGTCAACTCTAAGTTTACCAACCTCGGCCGAGAATTAAATATTTGGTGAATTAATTAAGATAATATAACACCCAACATTTTTGGCGTCGTTGTCGGGGAGTTGTTCTGTAAAGTAGAATAAGTAAAATTCCCTTATGAATTTTAGCAATAAGCTGGTGGCGGGGAAGCAGTAAGACAAGAGGTAAGAACTTGCGCATCTGTTATAAAAGGAGGCCCCAAATCCAACAGTCATAGTAGTATTGTAGGTTTTCTTTTTAGTTTATATTTTCATGAACAGACCTAGAGATTCAAAGGGTAGATATGTTAGAAGTAGTTCCCAAAACCTTTTTAAAATTCCTATTAGCCTTTACAGGGGACGAAATACCCCAACCACTAAATCAACATAAAGGTATCGGAGAACACATGTAGGAAGTAGTTCTAATTGGAAACCTAGAGACTTTATAGGCGAAGCCATAGAAGGTGAATAAATCTTGGTGGGAAGTCCTAAGGATCCCATTGCTGAAGAAATTCAAGAGGGTTAACCTTTGGAAGCCCTCAACCCTCCACTAGTGCAGAAATCTAACGATACAACTTTATCGCTAGTAGGGGATCCTAACTTCATCAATTTCATTGATCTTGCTCAGGTACAAGCTCTCTTTGGAATCTCAATAAATACGGTTATTTCACAGATAGAAACCTCCATAGTAGTACCTACTATCCCTATAGAATATAATAAAAACATATTTTATCAGAGGAATATCCCCCTGAGAAAGAACGTTGGGACGCCCCATTATCACCTAGGAAGGAGCCTCCTAGGTACACACTCTTTAAGAATCAAAATTACATGGAGGGACGGGGAGAGAATGAAGATCATGATGAGGTTAGAAATGACGAAAGAGAAGGAGAGAATCATACTGAGGCTACCTTCGGGTTCCCTATTTTAGACACTGCACAAGATGTAAATATGAATAAAATCCCCCCTTCCTCCTTACCTACTTTCTATGGAAAAAGTAATGAAGCCTCGGACACATTTTTGTTCAAGTTTGACATCCTATGCAGAAGCTATAACTATCTACAAGATGCTCACAAATTAAAACTTTTCTCTGCCACACTAAAAGACTCTACTTTAAGATGGCTCATGGGATTAGCAGAATATAGTATCAGGACTTGGGAAGACATGAAAACCGCTTTCTTGCAGAAATACCAATAGTATTGTAAAACAAGAGACTCTCAAAATGATATTTTTAAGATACAAAAACTTGAAGAAGAGAGGTTGGAATATTATCTCAAGAGATTTATTTATACATTACATAAATCCAAATATAATGAACTTCGAGAAGATGCAGTACGAACCTTCTTTCTTAAAGGGATCTCAGAAGAACTGGTAGAAAACCTCAATCTCATGGTATCCGATAATAAATCTCAGAAACCTTTTTCACAAATTCGGGAGATGTGTATAAATTACTCTAGAAGTAGGGTGAAAGTTGGGATAAATCTTAGGGAACCTACAATAGAAATCTAAAAGGAAACAGTCCTAGTTTAGGAGGAGTCACAAGGATAGACTCTAGGAAACCTATTGGAAAATTTCAAAACTGATATATTAGGAGCAATGGGTTCTCAACTAGACGCTTTACAAGCCAAGAAAAGGCAAGAGGAAGAATGTGCATCAATGATCATTTTCTCTCCAAGATGCAAGAATAAGAATCCCCAACGGGAATGCCCATTAAAAAATATCTCCATATGTCACATTTGTACGGAGGAGCATCCAACAGACAATTTCCCATCGTTTCCTGGGTTGCAAGCCATTAATAAGAGTGGGGATGTTGGTGAAACATCTAAAAGGCCTCCTTGGAAACCAAGGGACCATCCACCATATCATAATTTGTCACCACAACCCCCACCTTATTACCAACCCTACCAACCATCTCAACAATGGAACACCTCGAATTGGAAACATTGGCCACCCCAGTATCCTCCTCCTCCTCATTTTACTCAGCAGTAGTATTGGACACATGGGTGGAGGGGATAGTCCTACTCCTAGCCACCACTTGTATCTACCCCTAATCATCCTTATCCTTAGTACTCATCCAATACCCAACAATTTTTACTAGGTTTTGTGCCTCGAGTTCCCCTTATTACACAACAACCTCATCATTTCCAGAATACAAACCCTCCATGACCTACACTGTTACATGCACAACCGATACCTAACCCAAATAATAAGCCATCTCAAGCTCTTAATAGAATTGAGTTGAAAACTCTTACATCCTATGTTATTTCGACTATACCCGTACATGAGATACAATTATGATCTAGAAGAGTTGTGAATGACATACGCAAGTCATCAGTCATCATTCGTGAATAGAATGAATAAGAAGATCCTGATGAAGTCATGAATGATTCTATTTTGCAGTATGTGTCGAAAATTCCAGTGCATACCCATCCTCAGCAAGAACCAACTCAAGAACGAAGAATCTTTGCATTTATGGAATGATTAGCTATAGAAAAACCTGTAATCCATCCTGAGTACGATATTTTAAATGAATTAAAAAATTATGTGTCAAGATCCCTCTATTACAAGCTATTAAGGATATACCAATTTACGGTAAGGTAATAAAGGAACTTTGCATTAAGAAACTAGGAAGGAAACAAAAAGAACCCCCTTCTATTCATGTTATAGGAGAAATGTCTGAATGTATGACTGACTAGTCTAGAAGTGCAAAGTATACAAACCCATGAAGTCTTGTAGTAACTATTATCGTAAATAATACTGCCATAGAAAATACACTTATTGATTTAGGATCGGCTATTAATATGATGAACAATGCAGTCTTAGAAGTTTTACAGTTGGGATAATTTCTTCGACCGACCCCCTCAATTCTAGAACTAGCAGACCGTACTACGGTAAAACCTGTTGGGGTTCTGGATGACATCATTGTATTAGTAGCCTCATGGGAATATCCTGTTGATTTCATGGTAGTAGAATCAAAGGATCCTTCTAAAGGACATCCTATTATATTGGGAAGACCATGGTTGGATACCTCCAACGCCTTCATGGGATATAGGGACAGGGAAATGACCATTTCTAATGGGCTTTCCACACAAAAGCTGGCTTTAAAACCCCCAGCACAACCTGTAACTCAAACCTTGTGGTGGTTATATTTCCCTTTTGAGGTTGAAAATATTGAAGATCCTTTCTTTCCTAGTGACTACTCCTGGTCACTTTAGGATCAGACTACTGAGAATGTGTTAAACCAATTTGTTTCCTCAACAACTTTTATATATTTTCCTCTGTCTTTTGCCACAATTTGATAAAATTTTTGGAGATGAGTTTCAATAAAATATGTCCCTCTCAACATTCATGGAAACACCATGTGTCTTTGCAATTGAAGACAAAATAGGGTCTTATACCATGCCTTGTGAAGTTATCCCTGGAAACGTTTTACACATAAATGCATGGTTAACAAAGACTCAACAAGAATAATTGATTAAGGTACTTAAATTTGAATCCAAATCATTTGCATGGGAATACACTGATATGAAGGGTATACACCCTGAAACTTTCATTCACCATATTTACATGGATGCCAGTATATTCCCTATAAGGCAGCCTAAGAGGAGGATGAACCCTACTTTGAAGGACATAGTTAAAGAAGAGTTACAAAAACTCCTTAATGCTAGTTTCATATACCCAATTTTAGATAGTAAATGGGTATCTCCTCTAGTGGTAGTCCCAAATAAAGTTACAGGGAAATGGCGTATTTGTGTTGACTTCTGAGAATTGAATAAGGATATGCTTATGAACTACTTTCCTTTGCCATTTATCGATCGATACATACTTTGTCTGGAAAACAATATTTTTATTTTCTCGATGGATATAATGGATACAATTAGATTTTGATAGCACCCGAGGATCAGGATAAGACCACTTTTACGTGCCCTTGGGGGACATATGTCTATAGAGTTTTTCCATTTGGCATATGTAATGCACTTGCTACTTTTCATCATGCAGTTTTAGGAATTTTTGCTGATCTTATACATGACTGTGTAGAGGTGTACATGGATGATTTTATAGCCTATAGTAATACCTTTTGATAATCTTGAAAAGGTCTTGATCCGATGTGAGGAGACAAATCTAGCCCTTAGTCATAAAAATGTAAAATCCTATTAATAGAAGGCATAGTTTTTGGGCATCATGTTTCCTCACAAGGGATTAAGGTGGATATTGCTAAAATAGAAGTAATTCTCAGTCTCCCCTCTCCAAAAACTCAAAAGAAAGTCAAAAGATTTCTTGGTCATGCAGGTTGCTACCATTGTTTTATTGAAAATTTCACTAAAATTGCTGCACCATTGTTTAAACTGCTTAGGAAGGATATAGAGTGCTAATGGACTGAATCATGTCAATCGATTTTGAGGTCTTAAAAGCTAAGCTATCAGTGGCACCAGTACGTAGGAGTCCCGATTGGTCCCTTCCTTTTCATATATCCATCGATGCTTCTGACATGGCCATAGGAGTAGTTCTTAGTCAAAAATAGGGCCAAGCATCTTATGCCATATATTTTATTAACAAAAATATGATGCCTATCGAACTAAATTACACTATTACTGAGAAGGACTTTCTGGCAGTAGTCTACTCTATTAAAACGTTTCTCCATTACATCACAGTATATGAAGTTTTTGTGCATACAGACCATTCTGCCATCCAATTTTTGACGAATAAACTAATTACCAATGGTAGGGTGACCCGATGGCTTCTTTTGTTGCGAGAATTTAATATCACTGTCGTCGATCGACCTGGTAGAGAAAAATTGGTAGCATATTTCCTATCTCTTATTCAACATGATGATGGTGCTAAACCAGTTGATGATACTTTCCCTGGTGAACATCTATTTGTTGTGTCTGTTAAAACACATTGGTTTGCAGACATTGCTAATTATTTGGCCACTAGGAAGTTACCAAACAACTTGTCTCCTCATGAGAAACGTCGAATTGTCATCCAAAGTTCTAGTTACTCTTCGGTTGATAATGACATTTTCCATACCATCCTAGATCTTATTATTAGACGATGTGTATGAGAGGATGAGATGACAAAAATCCTGCATGCATGCCATGATGGGCCATGTGGAGGACACTTTTCTGACAAGCGGACAACAACAAAGTGTCACCATTCTGGTTATTACTGGCCAAGCATTTTGAAGGATGCTGCTAGATATGTTAGAGGATGTGATAGTTTCCAAAGAATGGGTAGACCCATGTCATCAGATGAGATGCCTTTACAACCTCAGGTAATGATTGGGCCTTTTGAGAAGTGGGCTCTTTATTTGTAGGACCAATCTCTCCCATATCCCGTAAAAAGAAATACATCCTAGTTTGCATGGACTATGTCACAAAATGGGTAGAAGCTAAAGCTTTGGTTAGGGCCATAGAGAAATATGTGGTAGAGTTTATATATGAAGAGATATTCACTCGATTTGGTGTGCCTAGAGAAATCGTCACCGACCAAGGTTCTTAATTCACCTCTAAATTAATGAAAGAGGTTACCACGAAATATAGTATACGACATTGAAAATCCTCACCTTACCATCCACAAGCTAATGGCTAAGTAGAATCAACCAATAAGGTATTGGAAGCTATCTTAACCAAAACTATTCAGCTACATCATAAAGATAGGGCAGATAGACTCCCAGAGGCTTTGTGGGACTATAGAATAACTTGGAGAAACACTACTGGACATACACCCTATGAGTTAGTATATGGGAAACAAGTCCTTTTACCTATTGAATTCCAAGTTAAGACTTTTCATATGGTTGTGCAATTAGGTATGGACTTAGAAGAGGCACATAAACAATGAATCTTACAGATTAATGAATTATATGAGATTAGGCAAGATACACTCCAAAGGACAATGTTAATACAAAATCATTGAAAGAAATGGCATGATAAATTTATTAAGCAAAAGTAATTTAATACTGGATATTGGGTGTTGCTATTTGACTCAAGGTATAAAAATTTCAAAGGAAAATTAACTACCCGTTGGATGGGTCCATATGAGGTAGTTACAACCTTCGATAATGGGTCAGTAGAGATTAAGAAAATTGATGATTCACAAACTTCCTTTTTAGTAAATGGACATAGACTTAGACTTTATCATCAACCAATCTCTAGACAATATTTCGTGAAGAATGTCTTACAACAAAAGGAGATGGGGCTGGTTGAAGAGGAAGTCATTCCTCCTCCTCCTGATTCTTAAACTATTTTGTGTTGTTTTTATGTACATATGTAAATATATCTTTATTTATTTAATAAATAGAATTCATTTCTGATAAGCTGACTACATTTATGCAGGGAATTTGCTTGTATAATCAGCTTATGGAATTTTGTCAAATAAAATAGGAAGGCTATTTTCCTTTATCTAAACTTTCATAAAATTTATATGACTTTTTCTTGATGCATATGTTTTTTGTTGTGAATAAAATTATAATCATCTAACAAGTGGTTTTGCAGTTTGATTATAAGAACCTTGTTTCTTTAACCATCCCATGAAATGTTTCCTAAAAGGGGAAGTTCTCTAATAACTTATAATTCATCCTAATTTTTTTAAAAATAGGGAATTATAATGAAATTAAAATATTCCCTATATTATTTCTACCCACTTTCTTTGATGATTCCTTATGATTTTATGGGATTGATTCAGATATGTATATTTATAACTTATCATTAAAACAATTGCTTAAGATCTATTTTAATCATCATGTGATTCAGAGTTGTATTTTACACCTAAGGACTACTCGTTCATCCTGTACTCATTATCAAAACTCGTCTCTTAAGGATTTTTGAGAAAACTCAAGAATAAGTGAAATTACTGCTTGTGGGGAACATTAATTCTTTTTTGTAAAGAAAATAGACTGAGTAGTCCAAGACCAGCTTCAAGTTATTATCCTTTGACATGATTTATAATTTAGGTCGTTATAAATGTTTCTTTACTGATAAGGTTGGTGTTTAAAAATCTAAATTATGTGTTTACCAGGCTTAACTCGCTCTAAGTACCAACTGACTTCCACATGTTAAAAAAAGAAAAACCTTTATACGAAGCAAACCCGCCAAATACTGAACAGGCTTGCTGGCAGCAGGTCCATGCTAAGTAATATCTTTAAACAAGGAATCCTGGTAAGTGTAAGTAACCCCATCGGGGTACTAAACAAGCTCGCTAGAAGTGACGATATGCTTGCATGGTACCAAGATAAAACCGTTGAGGTATTGAACAGACCTGCTGGTAGCGAGGAAATATCGAGTAAAAGAGGCCTGGTTAATGCATTACTATGCACATGGTTTGTAACACAAAAGAGACTAAACAAACAATGTAGAAAAAGAACAATACATGTTTAGGCCAATTCTTCATCATCTCATTTGAGAATGGTTGTAAGTAGGACTTGGGACTCTATCATATACTTCAATAATATCTAGGCTATAATTATTCTAGAAATGGGACCCATATCTATAGAAATCTTACAAACTCTAGGGTGAACATAAAATATTCTTTGGATGACAGGATATCCTTAAAATGAGGCATGGATGACTAGTTTCTCCTATGGCATTTTTTGCATCAATTATACTATCGTTATTTGTATAATCTTCTGAAGCACTGTTATTCTTGATGAAAATACGTATTTGAATCATCTCCATTTACCAGTTAGTATTTATTTTTCTTACTAATAATAGCAGCATTTTTAGAACTATTTGTTATATTATTTGGAACTCAGTCAGATTTTCTTTGATGGCTTGAGGACATGCCATATTTTTGGTTTGGGGGAAGATTAGAACAATTTTTACTTTCTAAATGATTATAGAAAAGTTTCGTTTATTTTTGACAAAAGTGTAGATGTTTTCAGATGTTTTCAGAATAATGCAAGTAATGGAAGACTGTTTTAATATATGAAGGACAATGCAATGAAGGTTTAATAAAGCTAGTTTACATCATCATATTGTGTGCTTACAGCCCAAAAACTTTACTGCATAGTTAGCAACAGTCAGATTCAGTAAAACATATATTTTTATAGAAAATCCATCTGAAGGATCATATAAAGGGTCGAATGTCGGTCCGAATGAAATGCCAAATGACTATCCGAATGAAAACCGTGATATTATAGAACCAATGGTTAAGTGTGTTAAGGTGTTATCTTTTTTTTTTTTGAGTAAAAAGTTAAATTAGTTGAACTATACCCATAATTATTAAATCTCACCCACATGCTTACAAAAGCATTATGACTCCATTAGGACTAATTTCAACCTATGATTTTGATTACGATTTTGACATAATCTGATCTCATTTAAACTTTATATGGATGTGATATGATTCTAGGATATTTTCAATCATTAGTACACTATCACTACCTTTATCCTCTTACCCAATTACACACGAAAACCATCAAGTGATCTATCATTTCGTTAATTCGGGTTATTATGATTTTGAATGTGTTTTATGGAATTGTATTGAGTAGTGTATTCAACCTGTCCAAAGTTTACTTTGGACATGGTTGAATTTACTAAAACCCTACGAATTCATTAACTTACGCGTCCTTTTGATGGCACACGATTCAAGATTTTCCATGATGGCATCATCGTTTAAACGTGCCAAGTCTCTGTCTGTGATCGTTCAATCGTTCGAATGGATCATGTTTTAAACTGACTCCCTTGTGTATTTCGTTCCATTTTGTCACCCTCACTTACCTTTGTCCCCGCGGAGCTGTTTAGTCACCATTCTCCTGTATCCTCTAAAAACCTTGCATCTTCACCTCTATGGGAACAATTCCCTAACCGTCTTGAGCCCGAAAGCTATCAGGATTTGTTCCAGATGCTAGATTTTCAAGAATGAAGGGAGATTTTCTTCCGAGCAAGATGGAGCCCATTTCTCCATCTTTTGAAGGGGTATGACGAAGATATTTCACTGGTTTTTGCGAAAGGATTTGATGGTAAAATGATCAGGGTTGGTCATCTCCTTTTTCCAGTAACTGAAGAGACCATTGCAGTCATGACTAAGCTCCCAAGATAAGGCACTCGTTGGCATAAACATTTGTTTCTTCCATGTTCAACCTACGATTTCTCTCTTAAGCTGGGTTACCAACATGTTGCAGGTGATAAAGAATTTCATCGAGAATGGATTTAGTCAGAATACCTCAACCATTTGATTATCATCATCCTCCTTATAACTTGCGAGGGTAAGTTTAATGTGTTCAAATATTGTCTTCTTCACTTACTAGCACATTTTGTTAATTGGCAGTTCCTCACTTTCCCATTTTATTTCCTCAAAAACCTGGAGAAAATTCAAGTCAAATTAGGAATAACATAGTCAATCCTAGGGGAATTTTGTATCACCACAGCTTGATTAAGCTCATAATCTTGCATTAGCTCAAAGATAGGAATCAAACTTGGGATAATTTCGTGTTTAAAGTCCTAAACCCTCACCTAAATATTTGAAAACTCCCTATGCATGCCCATAACTATGAATCCAGTCAAACCCCTTCCACAGAGAATAAAATCCCCAAAATTGTGCACATTGATGAATATATACCAAAGGCAAGTTCCCCTGCCCATTCACCTACCCCTTCCAAACTCGTGTCTGCTGAATTGGCACCTTTTCCCCTAGTTCACACCAAGAACCAGAATGACAAGTCTTTCTAGTCCACTGTTTAGCCCATCCTCTAGACCACGGTTCAGCCCATCGTTCAGAACGGTCATCCAGAAAATATGGACGAAGAAGATAAACTCATCACTGATTCACCTTTGTTCACATTAGCCAGTGTTTCAGTCGAATTTCTCAAAGATGATTCTTGTGAGACTGTCCCCACACCTGCTCAGGGCATGAGTCCTAAAAGACAAATCCCCTCTGTTGATATTGAGACACCATCCAGGGAATTGAGTCCACCTCCAGAATCTAAGCAACCCACAGAACCATCCACTCCTCATCATCCGAGAGAAGACAAACTAACTTAGGAATTGGCATGGTCAGCAAGTCGAAATGAGGAATATGCCAAGATGATTGATAGTCTTCTCCAAGAGAACAAAGAGTTGCGTATACAAGTCAAGGCCTTTAAGAACCTTAAAAAGGATATCACTTCTTTGCATGACTCTCGTCAAGAGAGGTGTGTTGTTTTAAAAGAACAGGCCAGAAAATTGAAATTTAAATCCCCTATTTCATCTGCTAAGTCGAAGGCAGTCGTTGACGCAGCTCCACCTTCTTCCTAAATTCCATTTTTTTGCTCAGTGGGACCTGGCATCTCTCCGGTTTGGGGGAGTGTTGATCCCGTTTTTGTCACTATTATAGGCTTGTAATTTACTCTTTTGGCATCTATTTTGTCACCTTCTTGACATATTTCTTGTCATATAGCTTATCATTTAGCCCCAGGTATGAATGCATTTGGAATTTATACAAGTCTTGGTTTATTTTTATTATTTCGTGATTTTACTAAGCAATTATGTTATATTTGGAAATATGTATGATATATGAATTTTTTTTGCAGATCATAGTTTTTAAACGAGCCAACATTAGACATGCATTCACGCTAGATATGCACAGAGCATATCAAGGTTTCCAGGCAGCCTCCCGATCAGCCAGCGTGCTGTTAGTCGACATATTCCCAAGTGATTAAAGTGCAAAACAGTCTTTAGTTGTTTTGTTGTCCACATGTTTGATGTTACGATGGTCCTTTCTCTAAGAAGGCTCTCCATCCTTCTTTCTCCATTCGACACCATGATCCAAGTCCACGTCAGTGAGAATATATACGTCGCAGTATGTGCAAGGAGAACCGACATGCGAGAGAGTGGGAGGAAGACTATGCATTGTTGTATGGTTGTTTGTACGCCATAAAGGTCGACTACTTTAGGAGTGCTTGACTACTGAAAGGGTCAACCCACTCATCCTTGTAAACATCATATATAGGCACCTCCAAGCGAGAGCACAGTTAGCTATCTAGTTCGTAAATATGTCAGTCAATATTAGAGAAGAAGCTTTGTAAACACTATGTTCTGAATGTTAATATAAGTTCTATTTTCGTTGTGTATACATATTCTTGTTCTTGTGAGTGATTGATTGAAACGACAACCTGATTGCTGAGAGGGCCCCTTAACAACCAGTGGTATCCATTTCTGTGTCTACTAGATTGTTATCTCCTTTCTCGCAGATAAGTAGTGTCTATTTCTATTTTATTTATGCAAATTGGTTTCCTGTCAGTTGATATTGTTTATTTCCTTGTTTTTTATAGCATACATTTTATTATGAGTAATGTTTTGCAGTTAGTATAATTTCTATTTCTTGAATTAAAGTAACCGGTCGCGCGTGTAGTTTATTTCTAGTTTTCCTTTCATCTCTCCTTCTAGTTTCCCTTTTAGCTTAATGTCAAATGTTATGTTTGCAATTAGATAGAATTTAATTAATTTAGTATCTTAGGTTTAGTTTGTAGTTAGAATTAGTTCTGTCCATAATTATTTAGCTATAGATTAGTTTCAGTTATATTCCAGTTTGTTTCATTTAATAATGGGGAATAGTCTCTTTACATCCATAGACTAGTACTAGTAATCTCTTTGTCGTTTCAATTGTTAACTAGGTTCAATTACTGTCCTTTATGCATCTTATTCTCATATGCACAGAATTAGCTGATATTTAGATCATATAGGCCATTTATTTCCTAATTTCCATTGTTTTCCTCATACGGACTGTCATTCAGACTGCCTGTTCAGAGTGTCATTCAGCCCTTTGTCCAGCCTTAATATTTTTATTATGTTTTATGCCTGTTTAAAGTTTTGTTTCTTTGTCTTTTGAATTATGTTCTGTTTTGCAATTAGAAAATGGTTATATCTATAATTAGGACCTTAGTCTAGATCATTTAAATTATCTATCAAGTTCCATCCCTATCTTTCACTTCCTTTTACCTTAGTATGTTTTGAATTGTGTTTTGTTATGTCTCTTTTGTTTCTCATTTCTTCATTCATTACTGTTGTAACGTTTGGTGATTATATCTCTAGTTTAGTTTAATTTATCTCTGTGTTTAGGGTTAGACATGTTAATTTCTAGTGAAACACACTAGTACTTTGTAAATTGATCGTAGCATAGGATCTGTTCCCTTCACTATGTGTTTATTGAAAAGATTTGTAGAATATGATTTAAAGGAGTTTTCTTTATTAAGTTTTTTACTTGCTTCTTTATCAAGTTTTCTTTATTAAGTTTTCTACTTGTTTCTAACTCATATCTTCCTCAAATGTGTTTCATATAAGAGTAGTATACCTTTAACTTTCAAGTAATTGCTAAAAGAGTTTTTATTTATTAATTAACAAATTAGTTGTTCATAATATCATTCCCTTTAAAGTCATTTTCTTATGGAATAAATCACAATGTTTACTATCACCAGTAATTGGAATTTCCTTAGTTGGCATATATTTGTATAAGTTAAGTTAGATTTAATCCCATTCAGTTTCTTTACTTGTTTTGAAAGCCGTTTTGATGCAACTCCCTCTCTAGTGTCGATCACAATGAATACATATCCTCAGAATCCTCAAGGAGAGTGGAACTAGATAGTTTAGCTTAAATATTTGTTAGTTGCATGCATAATTTAGTTGTCGAAAGTCTTGAACATATCCAGTAGTTGTAATATTGTTTCCAGTAATATCATTCTTTGTATGGTTAGTTTCTGAAGTTATTTATGAGCTTTCTAATTCCTAGGATAAGAAGTTGAATAGCTAATTAATAGGTTTTAATTTCTTAGAATAAGTATTGTTTACATATCCTTCTCAATTATTGTGTATAGAGTAGAGTAGTATAGATTGATACTACTCTAATATATTAGTCTTAGTTTGCCTAATTATCTCAGTAGTTGAACTTTCTAGAGTTTGACTTGATTTTTCATTTTGAAATATCTTTCGAGCTTTTCTTTATTAAATTATTTCCACAACACCCTAGTTACCCCTCTACCTTCACATATACTTTGTGTCAATTCTAAGTTTACCAACCTCGGTCGAATTAAATATTTGGTGAATTAATTAATACAATATAACACCCAACAATGCTGAAGAAAGCAATGAAAACCTAGAGGTAAATGAACACAAATCTTGAATGAATATGTAACACTGAGGACCATATTAATTCTAATGGGGGGAGGAGATAACATCCCCTTAATACGTGACCAGGAAACGTGAAGTATATGTCAAAATCACTTTAAGTACTACTCCTCACTTCATCAAATTATGGATGAAATCGATAATGTTAGGAGACTTAAAGCATTGCGCGACTAATGTTTGGGGAAAATTCCACTAGGGGGAAAGGTAAACGTTGAGAGAAACCTTGGGATTATAGTAAAGATAACTTGGTATCATCTTGAGTTCAATGAGGAAACCAATTATAATCTTCACCTTGGAATTAAACATCACTAAGAGTAATGAAAGCAGGATAGGGTCTCCATTTATTAAAAATGATTTAAAGATAACTTATGAACATGTATTCATGTCAGATAGACATTATGAATGGAATAGCCACATAGTTTAATTGAAGATTTTATTGAACTTTCCTAAAAGGTAAAATATTTCTCTTGGATAAAACGGTCGATGAGGGACATTACATCTAGTTTAACGATCAAACCCTTATGATTGGGCATTTTGTTAAGGAAATGATATATATATATAGTAAACTTATTACTTTCCAGGAATGATGATCAAATATGATGTTTGAACTTAAATTTTATTTCACTGAAGTTTTATTTCCTTGAGACATGAACTTTAATCTTTTTGAAACTTGTCACATGATCCAATTTTGGAGAGAATCTTTGGGATTGCCTCCCTGTATAAAAAAATATGGCTATTTACCTTTGCCATTTTTTCTCGTGGAAAAGAAAAGAATTTTCCTTTTAAGCCACGATTTCTGAGTGGAGGGGGATGCTTCCACCAGGGTTTAAAGCTGGAGTTATGGCCAGCTGAGAATTCACGTTTCTTGGGACAACCAATACTCTCAAACCTCGCTCATGGAAATGTCATCCTCACCACAATTCCTTAATTTCAGGGCTTCATATTCCACAGGTTTGAGACCAAATGCGCCATATTTGGTGCAGTGGATTAGAGACGAGGGGGAATGGATGAAAAAAATCCCATCATTTCTTCTCCTTACGCATCTACACTTGGGATGGTTGTACAATACTCCATTTTGGCTCTGTGGTTTGATTACCGCGTGGAATCTCCGTATGCAAACTTGAGGATCAATCACATGTATTCGTTGTATGTCATTTATTTTAAGTTTACCTGCATTTCCAGATCTGGAGTATGAGCCTTGTTTTGCATGCGATTGAATTTGAATTGCAAATTCTTACCTACGATTCATATCTGGAATGTGATATATCTTTGCATACAATTACATTGATCAACAAAGTCACATTTGCGATTCCTAAAATCTGGAATATATGTGTGTGTATTATATTTCTGGTGATGACCCTTGACCCAATGCATTGGAATCAGATGATCTGATAAATAGTTATACTGTAGACTTTCGATCCAAAGTGTTACCATACATATGCTTTTTTTGTGCTAATATATTATTGTTTGCTCAATGTTTGAACTTCAAACGGATTTGAGGAGGAGACTGTGATATAGACGTTCAAGCCGGGATTTGATTTAGGGTCGCATCCGTGTAGATTTAGAGATACATTGCATTTTCCTTATTGTTTGATTCCCTTACAGTTCTGAAAAATATGTTCTTGTGATTGCGTTGATGTGGCTCATGTAATATTAAGTATCTGATCGATACCTTTTATATGTGTGTTTCCCTTTACGCACATTTTGTTAACTTCTTTTCCTGCAAATTTCTTTCATACGTATTAGATCTAAATGTATAGACTGTTGCGTTTTCCTTTTTTAAATTTATGCTAGATCTGCATGTATGGTTATGGATTTATGCTGCGATCTCTTTTCACACCCTTCAAATCTGAATATATATATTTTGTGACTGCAATTTTGATTTGCGCCTGGAGAACCTGGTTTCCTGCAATGATTGATTAGATCTGAATGTATAGATCTCATTGGCTTCTTGTGTTGATTCTATCTTTTGCGGTGGAATTGTAATCCATATCTGATTTGACTGGATGACAATTTTCCAATATCGACATTGGTGTGGGAAATCGAATCTGCGTTTCATTTCCTACTGAATTTATTCTTGTAGAAAAACTCAAACTGTTCCATTAAGTGTATAAATGTATGATCGAGTGAGTACATGGATACTTTCTTTATTTTTTAATTATACTCCTTGAAGGTAAAAGATGCATACATTACAAATAAACACAAAGGGAATTGATAATTAACAGTATAACTTTAAAAAAGGTTATCCTTAATATATGGAAAACCTATTAATAGATATAATCTTATTTCTCTTTGATGTAATGGTTGCTTTATAAATACTTATTGGCATAAGTAAGATGGTAGGGAAAAGGTTGCTATAATAATGGAAGATACTTTGTTTGCTAACATACTTAGGAATTTTGGGTAGTTAGATGTATCCCTTAAAATAAGCAATGTTGGGATCATAAAGAAATAAGGTTGCCTAAGTATTGTAATGTAACGGTATAGATGAATGTTGACATACCATTTTATTAATGGATAAAACATGATGATAGTTTTGTCATAAGAAATGGTTAAAATTGTTATGATGAGAAATAATTCTAAGTCTCATAATCATAGGAAAGGTATTCCTTTTGGATATAACACTATTTTAACTTGAAACTTGAAGAGTTTTTTCCCACAACCTTACCTTAGTGAATTCGTCACGCAGCTCGGGGGTGGATTTAAACAAAAAAAATACGTCAAATGAAGCTTATGATTGGGAGGAAGGTCGCACAAACGCTTTCAGTAGCCCAAGCTAAAAGAAGTATATGTAATGGTTAGCTTTGTTATGGATTTAATTTATCTTGTTTTTAATTTTATTATGAAACTTATGTTCTTGGATTTATAGGTTGATATCTAGTACTAATATGCATGTTGAGTTACATGACTTCAAGTGGTGGTTGTAGAAGCTGCGTACCAATTGTGGAAAGACGTTGGGATAACTCTTGAAACACAGTGTAAAGTAAATCAGTTGTATATGTGCATACTTTTTAATTAGCTTCTTTTATCATCTAAAGCATATCTAACCTTGTCATTTGCTTCACTTAGGAGACTCATGTCTCAACTCTGATGGTTGTGCACATGAGATTAAGTACAAAGTATGGTACCTTGTTATGTAAGGTGTTAACCACAATTAAAATACAGTGTTAGTGTGTAAATCGTTATCTCATTCAAAAGATAGTCATGCGACTAATGTAATGGTTGTACCTTATTATAATTTGCTTATGTAGATTAGCATTAATGTGATTGTATTTGGTAGATTCTTAATTATAAAAGAATGGTTATGGTTAACTAAACAATGATTCTAAATTTATTGGATGTAATTAAAGAAGAAATTCTATACTTCCCACCTGGAGAATCTATTCAATTATTTAGGGTATGTTACACACTGTAGCCGCATCTTGCAACCATTTTAACTCATTTGTCAACACTTTTTCAGTTAGGAAGGGACTAAGTTTCCCCGCAACACTTGTTTTAGTTATGTTCAATATCAATTGTGTATTATTTTGGGGCATTGATGTATTTCCGACCAACATAGAAATAAATCTTTCTATAAGTAATTAATAAACTTCAAATAAGCAGGGAGTTCCCTTTGCACCTATTTATTATCCTTTGTCCCTCACTTCCACATACAAGAGAATCATCAGTTATTTAGAATATTTTGTGTCCACAGACTGACCACCGCCAATATGAAATGAAGGCTTCTATAAGTAAATAGCTCACTGTTCCGTTGGAACAAAGGAAATAGGTGGATCTTAGTACTGTTTCCATTGCTATACTAAGCTGTAGTTCTAGGTTCAGCTGCATCTGCCATTCAGTTTTGTTATATATATTATTCTTTCTTTTTTAAAATACAAAAATCATTAAAATTTCCAAACATAAGAATTATTCAAATATGTATTTAAAGAATTTTGGTTATATCTTTTTACATTAAATATGAGAAAAATATCAAAATTCCAAAATGTAAGTGTAATAAAAATTTATTAATATAAACATCTTAAAAATATTATTTTTATAAATTTTTCTTCTAAATAAAATGCATTTACAAATCCAAAAAATCATGTTTTAAAATAATTCTCAAATTATTAAAAGAAAAATCAATTTTTTTTAAAGTACAGTTATACGTCACATTAGCATTATAGATAACATAAAATTACACAAAAGTAAAATTTACACCATTATAATTGTGATAATATTAAGTATATTACAAATTGTATTAAAAATTCATTTATGATACACCATATTTTGGTCAAGGTACCACATATAATAAGGGCGTTGGGATCAAGTAGAAGATAAATGACTATATGTCAATGAAAGGGGTCACAACAAGATGCTAAGACATGTCCACACTCACTAGATCAAGGTGAACCATAAAGGTGGGGAAAAAATCCCTTTACCCATAGTACCAATAACACCAAGGAGCTAGAGAAGAAGAGAAATGACTTGCGACAGAGACAACGACAAGAAGGAAGAAAAAGGAAGAGCCATGACAAAAGAGGAATCCACGACAAAAGAAAGGAATGCGACAAGAGAAGGTGTGAAATCCCATTGTCACTCTCATGATGATTTGGTATTGTAGTTGAAAGCTAAGCACTACTTATCTTAAAAACCTCTCACAATGTAACTTCTATCATGAATCAATGATTCATGTACATGTTTATAATGAGAGATTTTTTGTTAAAAATAGTTAAACGCCCAAATGAATTCCACGAGTTTTCTAGCACACCCAAATATTGACAAAATATTATTCTCCAAAAAAAATCCCTAACAACAACATCAATAACCTTCTATATAGGTATAGCCTCAGTAAAATAATCATATTTTGGTGTGTAGTAATAAATAATTATATTTAATATCTAATATTATTATCATAAAAAAGCATTTATAATGCACCATATTTTGGTCATTAATAATAGATATTTATATTTAATATCACATATTATTATTATAAACAAATGCAAAATAATGTTCTTACAAATAGATATAAATACGAAAAAATTAATGTTTCCAACTTAAACTTATATTCAAAATAAAAATGATGTTTCTTTTAATTATCTATCTAAATGACGTATTTTAATTTAATTTTAATATTTATGTATATGTCAATTTGTTTTTTTTCATTTCATATTAATTTTTAATGCTATAAATTTAAACATAAATTTAAAATCTTTAAATTGTTGTTGAATTTTTATTTTAAATATAAAGTAGTTGATTAATATAAAGTATGTTGATTTTAATTTTGAGTTTTAATGTTATAAATTTAAATATAAATTTGAAATTTTAATTTGTTGAATTTTTATTCAAAATATAAAACCTGTTGATTTTAATTTTAATGTATACTAATTTTATTTTATAAATATTATTAATTTTAATATTCATTAATTGCATTTATTAGTACTTATTATTTGCATTAATTTTAAGGTATACTGATTTTATTTTATAAATATTATTAATTTTAATATTCATAAATTGCACTTATTAGTACTTATTAGTTGCATTATTAAATAACTAAATAAAAAGTTACAAATTATTAAATTTAAAAAGTTACAAACTATTAAATTTATACCTATAACTTGTGTGATTTTTGTAAATCAAGTATATTGAAAATAGAGATTTTTTGAATTATAATGATTAAAAATTATTGTGAATAAAAATAATTATTAAATAATATTTAAGTAAACCAATATGTTTGTTTGTTTTTTATTAATAAACTTTTTAGTAATGGTTCTATTATTAACATTTAAAATAATCATAAATTTTTGTAAATGAATTATAAAAATAAATATGAGAAAAAACCGAAAATTAAAATATGAAAATGTAATTAAAATTTAATATTTATATAAATAATTTTTAAAATATTATTTTTATACATTTTTAAATTTATAAATGTGAGAGAATTTTAGTTTCAAATAAAATGGATATACATATTTTAAAGAAGAAATGATTGTAACAAACTTAATATTCTCTTTATTATTTTGGAAGATGGGATAAAAACAAACTTTTTTAAACATTTTCATCTCAACAACCAAACACATTAATTTCAAGAATTACACGGCATTACAATTAAGTGTCCCCATCAATACATAAATTCCTATATAGAAAATAAAATATATGCTTATTGTAAGAGATTGCTAACATGCACTTATACATATTGTTCTTCATCCATTCATGATAACACTACTACTTTAGTTTCTCTTATAACATAACAAATGTATGCTTTGTAACACACCTCAAAATTCGTAAAATCTCTTTTTTTACATTGATATGATTATTAGTAATTTATAATTCTTAACAATAAGTTTTTCTCATGTGTTAAGTTAATGATTCTTATGCAAGTTATTAATCTCATTTTTCTTAATATGTCAGGTTTCGTCTATTGAGGTAATGGTCAACATCCATCCAATACGATCAACTTCCTACAGCTACGCCCAAGGTGATGTTTTATAGTTTTCATTGATTTTGTTTTATTATTTTTACTAGGGATTAAATATCCCTAAGGGTTTGGAGACTATACCATAGTATTGATCCCACCCTTTAATGTAATAAGGTTTAAATTAAGGGTTAGAATCCATGGGCCTTACCATAACATAAGCGCATGGTATAAAAATGTAAGGACTTTAGACCTAAGGCACAAAGGTATAAGGTTGTAAAGGATATGGTCTTTACCATAGTGTATAATGTTAAAAATAACATGACCCTCCACTGGTTTTCCATGTAATGGTTTATAAGTTATACTATAGGGTTCTTGACCTATTCTATTTGAACATGATTTGACATGGCCTACGCCATGGTTTCCAAATATAATATGTGGTTTGTTTACAATGCAATGGTTCGCATGTTATGTGATTATAGTTTTAATGGTTTGAGGGTTAACCCAAGGTTCAATCTTTGATTGATAATTTCGATTGTAATGATTGTGACCTATGATTTTCCAGGTCGTGAGTTAATTCATTGAAAAGGGCCATACCCTGGTTGACTTTGGAGATTAATGTTTTGTCATGGTTGTGAGTTTACAACGCAGCTAGGCCCTACGAGCTTGTTGTGACTAAAAATCATCCCTCCATATGTACGACGAGATGAGAAGGGTTTTCAAGGGTTTTTAATATGTCATTTTTATTGTCTGAAAACCTTCATTAATTTGTAATTTGTCGTTTGGTATGCAAGTTACAAGAGTCGAATATCTGCTATGTCAATGGTGATTTTTAGGGTTTCTGGTGTAAATTTTGTCCACCGTGTTAATGGCATTGTTCTTGGTTTCTTTCCAAGGTACTCCTGTGCTTCCATGGATCCCACAATTGTCTGTAGCATGCTGCTTGCGCCTCAAATGACCTCATCATTATTTCAACTATGCACACTTCCTTGTTAACAGGTAAGAGTTTTAGAAACTTGACTCCGTAATTTTTTATTGGTAAACTCAATGGTTTAAAGACATTTAATGATATTACATTGTTGTGGGTGCAGGAAGAGGAGGGATAATGGAAACCCCGGAGGAGCTGAACCATGGCCCTCTCTGCAACTCGCATAAGGTAAGGTAAGAATGTTTAAGATAGTTGCTTACAATTTTCTTTTAATTATTTACCTTAATTTCTTATTGTAGCTTAATAATTTATAGGTGGAGGGAACTGGAGATGAAGGAGATAGGGTCACCTCCTCCGAGGCCTGCATTTTATAACGGCCCGGTAAAAAAAAACAAAACCCTATATCTTGTTTCAAATTCATACGCTTTGATTCAATGAAAGTACCCACGATTGCTTACATATCATGTGGTTTGCTATAGGTTCTTAAGCCTGAGCTTATGGAGCCGAGAGGAGAGGAAGCTCCATCTATGCATGATAAGTGTTGTGGTTTTGGTTCAACCCCCACGGGGTTTACATTCTATTTACAGAGGGATTTTAGAGCCTATTTCTTCATATAGGGTTTAAGTGTATTAGTTTTAAAATCCTGAGCTGTTGCAGTGATACTGTGAGTTCCATCTTGGATGGTATTACCTCCACATCATTGGCCTTGCTACTTGAATTTTTATTTGTGGTTTGTAAAACACAGTGGAAGCCATCATAGATGGACTGATAACCACAACTTGTACGAGTACATTTTGTTTGTAAATGATTATTGTATGTTTTAAAAGGAAAGACCCTTAGGGTCTCTGTTGCGAATTATATTAAGTGGTTTAATCTTTTTATTTACAGGATTCCATCCTTTGATGATCTTACATCCATGCATATGTTTTAATGAAATGTTTTAAGGATTGAAACCTTAGTCTCTGTTCATGAAGAAAATATATAGAGATAGTAGTATTTATGTTAATACTAACCCATATGAGGGTTTTTTTTGTTTATACCACACCAGGTTAAATACTGTATATTGTGTATATATTTTGTTTGCCATAGCATCCATTTTATATGGGATTACGACCATAACCTTCCAACTTGTAAAATGTTTACACAACCCATTGGGCCTTGTGACTTCTGTGGAAAGTTATGACTAGTAGTTTGTTTGATGTGCTGTGGATTTGGTTCCCTCGAACTAGTCTGGTACTGCTAGTTAAGGGATACAATAGTTAATTCCATAATTTCTGTTATTGATGATGGATTATAAAAATTATTTATATATATTATTTATAGTTATATTCTTGGATCCAATCAATCCCGATTTGAATATTTTTTATTTGTCATGAGATGTATGCAATGGTTTAGATTTGATTAATATTTGCTTATTGTGTTCTTGAAAAGATCAACAACCATTGTAATGGACTTACTACCAGTATTTAGAAATGACATACTTGTATACACGCTTTGTTTGGCTTGCAGATCTACGATATAGTTATGACTGTTAAAGGAGATCCATAAAGAATTGTTTAGATAATTTAAATATTAATTATATTTGTCTCGTAGGTGATTATTTGTATAATATTTGTACTATCTACATAGGACTCTTCGTGTGTAGATTAATGCTATTCTAGGATCGGTATTTAACTAGATGTTCTATCGGACTGTTAGTTCATTATCCTTTAATCCTTACTATTTAACGTTGTTTTAATAAATAAAAAGAGATTGTTATCTCAATCTTCCCTAATCATGATTTATCTAGATTTATACTAACACGCATAAGAGAATTTGTTTATCGTAACAAACTAACATGATTAACATCCAGACTTTGAAAAAATAGTGGAAAAGAAATGAGTATAGATATACATTTAAAACTAAATCTACAGCATAGGAAGCAAATAGATTTAATTTTTTTAGGATTAAATAATCCTCCCTTGTCTAATTATGGTCAATTAGATAATCATGCCTAGATTAGGAGTCGTTATTTATATTTGGTGCCATTGGGACCTCCAGTGACATTTGGGTCCACTTGTGTCTTTGGGTCCATTGGTACCAACCACTATAGTGTGGGGAACACATATAGAGGTTATCTGCCACATACTGCATGTTCATCGATTAGTTTATGGGCCTCTAATACCAATCCCTACATTTTAGTAGCCACTCTGAGTTTTACCAGCAGCCTCCTTCAGTTGGTTATGGTAGGTAAGTATTTATGCTAAGCTAAGCTTCAGTTACATTCAGTTAGATGTCCTTCAATTGAGTTAGCACCAGTTTTGCATGGATTCATGGGAGTAGACACCGATTCTCACCTCTCATCAGTTTATCTAGTCTAACTGATTGATAGACTGAATTACACATGTGGAGTTATACTAATGAGTTGCGATAGTGATTTAGACACTTCTAGTTAGCTAGTCATTCATGTAGAGTTGGTAGATTCGAATATTATCCACATGATTAATTATCCTATCTGTAACACCATTGCATACTGTTGGATTGGATATAGATATTATGATGTAATTAACTGAATACTTATCATATTTTACTCAAATTAGTCTTATTTAGTGTTCATTTTCTTGATAATTCCACTGCAAAATTCTGTCTCATTATTTGCATTCATCTTCCTGTGGAATCATGGTTCAATAATTTAACATGGTATCAGATCCTGTTCAGGAAAGCAACAAGTATGTTCGATCTCCATTGTACACCAGAAGTAGCTGGGTTTCCACATAAATCTTGTAAAAATTGGTTTGCTAAATATGGATTCATTCAGAGAAGTCTCTGTGTGTGTGACAGACCCTCAGAAAGTGTACATGTCGAGGTGGAAGGATTTAAACTGACATGATTGTGAATTGGTTTTAGTTTTTGTAGTGTTACTTGCAGGTACCTATGTAGCTTGTTGAGGAATTGGCTGATCAACATACAAATTGATGGATTCTTTTGGTCTTTCTCCTTGAATCCTTACACCCTTCAACTATGTTGATTGGAGGGAAGATATGCAAGTCTCCTTGAGCAATAAGGAATTGTTTAGGATGACTATGGGAAGAGAGACATAGCCCATCACCCTGCTAAGAAGAATAAGTTTTTGAATCAGTTGGAAGAATCATTCAGCTTCCTATGCACTCATATCTCTCGGGATATTTTGTTCCACCTTGAGGGACTAAGGAATTTGAACGAAGCTTGGGAGAAGCTTGAATATCTGTTTCGAAAACAAGATGAGATTCGAGTGCACATATTGTAGAATGGGCTTCTTTAATTGCATCCCAACAGTTTTTCACAAAATTCAAGTCACTAGAAATGCAATGTGAGCAATGCGGTTTGGAGAGGAAAGATGATAAATTGGTTATATCAGTACTGAGCAAGCTTGGCTTAGAGTAGTTTGTCTTTGTCTCTACATTCCATTCCGGAAGATCTTCCATCCCCAATTGGAATATGCCTTCTCTATATGTTTTTCTCGATTCCTTAATACAAGAGCAAGATAAATTTGTTCAAATGGGAGTGATGCAAACCTCCAAGAACCAAGTACTCTTAGTGATAGACTCAAACAATGTGCAAGAAAGAGGGAAGCACAAAGGGAAGGATCCCAAAGCCACTGATTTGAAGCCAAAACAGAATCATAGATCTTCCTGTAACATCCTGTAATTTCTTAAATAAATAAAAAAAATTCATTTACTGCATGTAATATTAGAATTTACTAGATAGTATTTAGAGTGATGTTAATACTCATATTTTTTTCATCAAGCATTACTGTTGTCACATATTTATGTCATTATTTGCTTTCTCAAATGGTGATTTGTTGATATGACACTACCATTTTGGTTATAACAATAATTGTCTAAAACTTAGATTTATTATCACAAGTAGTTTGTCATAGTCATTTGTGTGTTCCTAAACTTGCGCTAGACATAGGAATTGACTTTGAGTCTTACTTAGTTATTTTGACTAAAGCATGAAACCTCCAATTTTCTAAAGCAAACTGCAAGGCATTCGACATACAATGAAATGACAACTCTGAAAGAAAAATTCCATAAAGAGCAATGACAAGGTCAACTAAGGTTCAATTCGTGAACTATTTCTTTAAGTTCAAAAATGATATGATAGGTAACTAAAACAATACCCAGGTTCTAACTTTATTTAAAACTAAACTTAACATTGCAGGTTGTATTGTATAACAACATTTATATAATAAGCTTGAGGGTGTAATTTCGGTATAAGAGATATATCCATATGCTATAAGCCAAGCAAAAGGTTTGTAACTCACAATCGGTAAATATACTATAATATAGTTTATATTATTTTTCCAATCCCCACCGTAGTATGTTATGTCAACTATATGATTTTCAGTTTGAGGTGATGTTTGGACAAATGGTTTTAAATGTCGATATCCACAAGGACAATATACACCTTTAAGACAGGCCATGTGACTATGATACATCCTCTAGTTGTCGACCATCAAGTAGGTAGTAAAACCCTAGAGGTTTTAATGAACATGGAAAAAGGTATTGATCTTTTCGACAGAGTCTTGGAGGAGTTCAACTGTTTCCTCATTTTCTCAAATCCCTTCGATCGTTTGGATCTACTACTCAACTGTGTGCAAAATGGAAAAACCTCTAAAATTTATCATTAAAACTTTCAGTCTAAGCTTTCATTGAAAGAGCTTACCACCGCAATATTAATTGGTGATTTTCTAGAAGACTAAGAAGGTAAATCATGGATTGTAAACACTTTCTTGGTTTCATTTTTATTTCTTTCAAAATTCTATAATATGGTATTTTAACTCCAGCATGTGGGTTGCATGTGCAAGGTTCTTCTTTGTGATGAGAGGGTGATTGAAACTTTCGCTAAGAAAACCCCTCATGAACTGGTAAGAACCAGTCCTTCCTTGCGTGGACCAAGCTAGGTTTTCGTGGTGTTTTTCTCATTGAGTTGGGGCTGTCCACCTGGTACTATATTTTAAAAGGTGGAAGTGTTTTATTGCTTGGTATAATGTCTTTACTGCACTGATATTTTTATTACCGTGGAGTATTTATAGACTACATGCTACTTCTGTAATTATTTGTGTTGGTTGAAAAACCTTATTACTACTGTATAAATACTCGTGAGGGTTTGATATTTGAGAATTCGATTTATATACTACTTTGTAATTTCCAGAATATTTTGCATGTTGAGTCCTTATGACTGTCAACTTCTTTGCATAAAAAATATTGGGTTTGTAAATACATTTATAATTTTTTTCTATCAGTTTCATTCTTTAGTTTTAAAATTCCCATGAGGTTTTTATAACAGGTTTGGTTTTAAGGCATTCTGGTCATAAATCACAATTTAATATTTTGTTGAAAGGACCAAATCGCAGCGTTGGTAATTCATTTTCCCAAGATGCTTGTCATGAGTAACTTTTGTTCTGATAACCAAGAGGGTTTGGTTTCATTTTTAGTTAAGGAGACAAACTCGTAGAAGCTGTTAACGATATGTGAATTTGTGAGGGCTTGTACTCCTCTTATATCTGTTTTGGCATTTTGAAACTCTATTAAAGAATTGGATATTTTACACCTTAACTTTAGCAATAATGTTTGGTTGAGCCATGGTCGTAACTTCATTATTGATTTGATTTTATAATATATATATATATATATATATATATATATATATATATATATATATATATGAGACAAACTCATTAGTTTTCTCTGTGATAAAAAATTATCATTGTGTTTAAAAATATGTGTCATTGTTTCGAGTTCATCACGGTTTTTATGTTACAAAACCTTTCTGGATAAACTGTTGAAATGCATAAAAAGGGAATTATAGATTAAATTTTATTTATTTATTGTAATCCTATTTACTGAAGGGTGTTTGGTGGTGAAGTATTTCCCTTTTCAAAAATATATTTGGGAAACAAGGCCGAAATGCCTATATTGTTTCTTCTTTTACATTTACTACTAAATTCTAAGAGAATCTACAGGAACTCAGTTTTAGCAGTACTTGCATCCATGACCTTTACTTGTTTTAATTTAATGTATCATCTTTCTGTTGGAAATGATATCCTTGGTTTTGTTCTTAATATGTGTTTATCCTATGATACATGAAACCCTTCATTATCCTAAAGTAATACTCTGAGCTCTGTCTAAATCTTTTATTAAACATATTTGTGAAATTTATTAAGATAAGTTTGTTTATATAATTTTTATGGCCCTAAGATTGTAAATAACTTTCATCATTATAAATCATACCGCTTGAACATTTAAAGGGTTAATCCCTAAGGTTGTAACTTTTTTTTTTATTTTTTTATTTTATTTCTGTAGGAGAACTACTTCAAAACAATATCAAATTAAATCAGAATCCTGGGATCAGTGCTATGATTCCTCAATTATCTCGACTTGATATTACTAGAATAGTTTAATGAATAAGAAAGCTAGACTTACAAAACTCTTAAGATCTATATTGCATGTTTGAGTTTCTGTACTTACACTTACTCTGTAATTTTTTTTAGTTTGCTTTACAAAAAGTAATTGTTTATCATTTGGATTTAGAACTGTAGTTTGTATTTAACTGAATGCCAGGTTTTCTAAATAATAGAAGACTATAAGCTCTCTCTCTCTCTCTCTCTCTCTCTATATATATATATATATATATATATATATATATATATATATATCACATCTATACTCTGTAATACGAAATTACATGAATTTATTCATTCATTTGATTCTACTTATTCAACATAATTTGATATCTTCCTGTACTAAAGTACATCACTTCGGTGAGAGGAAAAATACAAGGGATAATTTCTAACTCATTTATTTATCAAACAGATACTTAATCACCTAATCATTGAATAAACATCTATTAGCTAGAACCTCATTCGAAAATGATTATAATGTACCTGAAACATAAGTAATGCAATAATACAATACATATATAGAATTAGAACCTGGATGTGATGTAGAAAATGAAATGACACCCAAGGGAGACTATTCCACCCAACCTTTTTCTAAAGCATCCAAATCACTTTCTTAACACCCTCAAGCTTGCTCACTGCACCACTAGGACGAAGATCTCTTCTACACAACATACTTCTATAACTCAGCACTCAACAATAGACTTAACTCAACAAATCACTTTAGCTGTCCCCTCATCAAATTATTTGTGTTCATGACTTTTCAGTTTGCAGCAATCACAAAATTCATTCTCTCCCAAAATCAAAATGAATGGTGAGCCTCCTGTTCAATTTGACAGTTTATATAATATTTCCTAGGTATTTGGGTCAGTTTTGGAATTTAATGAGCCACCCATCTCAGTTCCCCCTCTCAGGGAACATGGCCACATTTTTAGGGACTATACTCCTACAACAACTAGAAACTGAATGCCAGTGCTGCCACTTGTCAACCAACCTTCTACAAATGCTCCTTCCTCCTAGTGGGAAGTGAACTCTCATTTAACAGTCTCCCCTAAATAGGTTTATCTTTTATTAATTATTAAAATAAATAATTCTTCAATTATGGTCATCCTTGACCCACTTGGTCATAAACTTTACAATAAAAAATAAGATAACGTTTTTCTGAAATAAATAATAAATATTTATTTTTCATTTTGGGGTATGTTACAAACACCGCCTCTTAAGCTCAACATCATCCTCAATGTTGCTTAAGTTATTCCAAGTCTTCTTTGAACATAGCTAGATATGCCACCCGCATATCGCTCTCCAATTTCCATGTCGCTTCATCTACAATGAGGTGTTTCCACTGCACTTTTACATGTCCAATGATGCAATTCTGAAGAAAAATTTCCCTCCTATCGAGAATACAATTTGGTTCCACCATAAAATATCCTTCTGGTTCTACCTAGATCACATTCATTCCAGTCAATCACATGAGTAACATCATGTATATCATTTTTCAAAATAGAAATGTGAAAAACATTGTGTATCCTAAGATTAGGTGGTAAAGCTAGTTGATAAGCCACTGGACCCACTCTTGCCAATATCTCGAATGATCTACAATACCTGGGTGCTAATTTAGCACAAGTCCCTAATTTAAAGGAGCTCTTTCTTGATTTAACCTTAATAAACACATGCTCACCGACTTGGAATTCCTTCGGAGTTATTTTAATTTCAGCATGGCTCTTTTTCTTGTCTTGAGCAGTTTTCAAGTTTCCTTGTACTTGTTTCACTGTTAGTTCCAATGATTTTAACATGTCAGGTCCTAACATTAATCAATCTATTGGATTACTCCATGTAATAGAATTTTTACACTTTCTACCATATAATATTTCAAAAGGACTAAGCTTTGATGAGGCCTGATAATGATTATTGTAAGAAAATTCAACTAAGTGCAAATAGTCTTCACACTTCTTGGGATAATCACTAACATACATTTGCATCATATCTTCTAGTACTTGATTAACTCTTTCTGATTATCCATCCATTTGTGGATGATAAGTAGTACTAAAATTTAATTTAGTGTCTAATCCTTTGAATAAAGTTTTCCAAAACTTACCAGTAAATTTAGGATCTCGGCTAGAAATAATTACCTTTAGAATTCCATGCAAACGGAATATTTCTTTCATGAAGATGTCTGCAATGTTAGCTGTATTAGTTGTTTTAACAGGATTAAAGTGTGCTTCTTTAATTAACTTATCCATAACCACCATTATGCAATCATTTTGTTTCTGGTTTTTAGGTAATCCAGTTACAAATTCGAGACTGATAACTTCCCATTTCCAATTTGGAATTGGTAATGGTTGTCGCAGGCCTGCTGGGTGTTAATGTTCAGCCTTAACTTGCTGACACTCAATACACCTAGCTAAAAACTCAGCAACCTCATTCTTTAGTTTAGGTCAAAAGTACTATTTTCTTAACAAAGTTATCATTTTCTGATACCCCGGATGTCCTGAATAAGGACTTTTATGAAAATAATTCAGAATCAATAGCTTAAATTCTCGTACATTTGGTACATAAATTTTGTTTTTAAACAGTATTAGACCATTCTCATTAAAACTGTAATATGTAATTATATTTTCAGATGTATTCTGAGTTATCTTTTCTTTTAACTTTTGGTATTCCGGGTCCCGCTTTATTCCTTCTTTCAATTTATCTTCTAAATCAGTTTTATAACTACTAATGGCAGCTATAAAATTTGTTATGACACTCCTCCTCACAACATCAACCACTTTATTTCATTTCCCTTTAATATGTTTGATTTCGAAATCATATTTGCTAAGGAAATATATCCATCTAGCTTGCCTTGCGTTTAGATTTTGCTGATAAAATAGATATTTTAGGCTTATGTTATTAGACATTAGCAGAAACCTTTTACCTATTAAGTGATGACGCCAAATTTTTAACAAGTAGATTATTGCATCCAATTCTAAATGACAGGTTTCATAATTCTTTTCATTAGTCTTTAATTTTCTTGATTCATATGAAATTGCATGACCTTCCTGTGTTAACACCCCACCCAAGCCTTTGTTGCATGCATCAGTGCATATGACAAAGTCTTTGTCTAGGTCTGTTGCTCTTAGGATGGGTGTAGTAGTTAATAATTCTTTTAGTTTATTAAAACTGTCTTCGCATTTCTGATCCCAAAAAAAATTATTACCTTTTTTCTGTAATGAAGTTATAGGATTCGCAATCCTTGAAAATCCTTCAATAAATTTTCTGTAGTAACTTGTTATCTCCATAAAGGATCACACATTAGTTACGTCCTTAGGAACAGGCCAATCAATGATAGATTTTATTTTATCCGGGTCCATTGATATCCCCTCTTGGGATATTGCGTGCCCTAAATACTGTATTTTATCTTTATAAAAATCACATTTGATGAACTTAGCATATAACTTATGTTCTCTTAACACTTGTAAAATTATCTTTAGGTGTTCATTATTCTCTTCTTTTTTCTTAGAATAAACTAATATTTCGTCTATGAAGACGACTGCAAAATTATCTAGGTACTTACTTAGAACATTGTTCATTAAACACATTAACGTTGTTTGTGCATTTGTCAGCCCAAAGGTAATAACCACAAATTCATAGTGCCTCTATCTTGTCCTAAAAGTAGTTTTAATGATGTCTTCATCTTTAATTCTAACTTGATGATAACAAGACCTTAAGTCGATTTTAGAGAATATTGTCGCTCCGCATATCTAATCGAACATGTCCTCAATGCAGGGTAGATGATATCTATTCTTAATTGTTATTTTATTAAGTTGAGGGTAGTCTATACATAGTCGTAGAATACCGTCTTTCTTTTTAACAAAAAGGATCGGTGCTCCCCAAGGGGATACAATTGGCCTTACATAATTTTTGTCTATTAACTCTTGTAATTGTAATTTAAGTTCATTCAGTTGTAGGATGTTCATTCGATAGGGAGCTTTCAAATTTGGTACTACTCTGGGTACTTATTCAATGTTAAAGTACAGATCTCATTTAGGAGGTAATCCTAGAATATCTTCCGGGAATATATTTGCAAAATTTTGCAGGATCAGGATATCCTCAAATCCTGGTTTATTTTATTTATTAACTTGTTCATTATTTATAATGTGTACAACAAATACTTTACATCCCTTCCTTACAACCTTTTTCATCTGTAAAGCTGAAATTTGTCTAACATATATCTTCCCAGGAATTCCTGTGACAGTTATTCTTTCTCCTTTCTTATTCAAACAAGTAAAAGTTTTTTTATAACAGTTTAAAATCTCTTTGTGTTTTTCAAGCCAATCCATTTCTATGAGAACATCGTAAGATCCTAAAGGTAACACATTTAGTTTGACCTGAGTTTCAAACTGATTCATCATCAAATTACAACTTTCAACATAGTTACTATCTTTATTTTAGTTCATGTGGCTAGCTGGACCAGATAGGATTTTT
Source organism: Pseudotsuga menziesii (assembly GCA_001517045.1). Lineage (NCBI taxonomy): Eukaryota > Viridiplantae > Streptophyta > Pinopsida > Pinales > Pinaceae > Pseudotsuga > Pseudotsuga menziesii. Next base: position 231,585 of record LPNX011197634.1, read on the forward strand.
TAAACTTTTGTAAAGACAATTTACACTTTTCCACTATGCTAGGAGATATTAACTTAAACTAGCTCCTGGATCAATTAAGATGGAAACATAGAAATTTTGGATCATACCTTGCACTTCTACAATAGAATTATGGTGATCTTCCTGTCGGTTCTCCAGAGATGCATTTATCCTATGCATATTGTTGGCCACATCCCCAAAAACACACAATTGTAACAAATGTTGCATGTAACAACTGTTCTTTGTAAAAACCATAGGAAGGAGACAACAACTTACTGTTTGGAAAATAAATATGCATATTTTTGTGGGAAAACTGGTAACACTAAACTATATTATCATAGTCATGTAGCTAGTCTTGTAGCCATCACAAAGATTACTATATAAGTTTAAAATTTCATTCTAATCATTTCCATTTTATATCTTATATGCGTCTTCCTGTTGAGGGTATCATGGTATTTTTGCTTGCTGGAGGTATCGAGTTATGGATCCACTACTTCCATACTCCAAACAAAATCGTGGCTCATCATTTTTCCTCAATATATTACACATTATTTAACATTGTTTTCATGATAGACAAATGTCTCATATTATGACCGATAGTAGTGCAGATACACCAGCATGGAAGGTAACACAAAAAGAGCTTCTATGTGTGTTAATTAGTATCAAATATCGAAGTTGTCTCACTCTTCTTTAAATTTTTAATATCCCAAATTTTGGACCTAACACTTATGGGCATGAGCCCCATTAAGTATGATGTTACCTTGATGTTTTATTTTGATATACTTGGTCAAAGACCCCACTACATATGAAGATGATGATTTTTTTTCTATATTGGGTGCAAGCCAATTGCATATGATATATATGTGTTTGCTTGTGTTGGGTGTGGACCCTGAAGCATATGGTTGATGAGATGTGTAGTATTGAGCGAGGAGCTCTAGAGAACATGGGTAAATTGATGTTTTGTGTTGAGAAAGAATCTATAGAGCTCATCAGTACTTATATTTTTTTGAGCAAGAAGCTCTGGAGCACATGATTTTTGACACATTTGTGTTTATCCCGAAGCTCTGGAACACATGAAAAGATAAATTAGAAGTGTTGGGCATAAGCCTTGGATCCGTCCATGTTGATGTTGAGCATAAGGTCTGGAACATCGGATCCTTGGCCATTGTATCTCTAGGTGTATCGTACAAGTACATCCTAGCATTAGTGTTGAGCAAGGAGTTATGGAATTGCACTAAGTTTGTAAATCCTTGTTTTTAACGTTGAGTATGGGCTCTGGATAAGCGCTAGGAGTTACTGAAAATAATTTAATGATTTCGAGTGAAAACGAATCAAGTAAAATGTTGATCTCATCTAACTTAGTTATAAGTGATTAAATTAAATCTCAAATTTATGTATCTCATCAAGTACTGAAGAACTACCATTTTATACGAGGGAATCCAACATGCAAGGATGTTTAGAGTTTCCTACACTAGTAGAACTAACCATCTACATGATGACCTTAATGAAGAAAGTGTCATAAGTTTAGGGATCATAATATATGATACCCAAAGACAAATTTTAACATATATTATATTATTATATATTTTTATACATGGAATGTATAAGGAGTAAACATAGTAATAATATTATTAATGTAAGAAAGAAGGAAAAGCTTCATCTATTATTATTATTACTAAAAGAAAATTAAATAGTATAATACCTACAAAAGTCCAATTAGGAACTAGTTAGAAGTTCCTAAGTTAAAATTTTAAAACTACCTAAATTAAATAAAAAGGGTTAAATCAAGAAATCAAATGATTCTTGATTTAACTGTCCTTTTACTGAAAAGTATGTCTAAAAAGACCCAAGACAAACAGAGGTTGGGCGATCTCTTCTATCCTTTTGGAGTCATTATTCTGCTTGTTTATTCTCAAGAGAGTTCTTGGAGAACATTTTCCAAAAAGGAAAAAGGAGAACTGATCCACACCTGATATACAGTTAGGGAATCCCTACCTTAGGAGCTCCAAGCTACTTGCATGTTGGAACCAGCTTGAGGGGATCCGGAATAAAA